>PVJI01006144.1:0-89409 GCA_004026765.1 Micronycteris hirsuta
CACTCTGCTGCGACAGCAGTGAAATGCAGTGGACGCCCCCAGGCCCTGCTCACGCTGCGCCCTCTCCCTGAACCGCTCCTCCCCCTCATCTGTCCAGGACACTTTTATCCACACTTCCAGGCCCAGCCCAGGCCTCCCATCCTCTGGGGGCACCCCCACCCCCCGCACCCCCTTTATCGCACGTCATGGGCTGGGGGGCAGGGTTCCGTCCTCAGGACCCACTGCCCTCTCTGTTCACTCGGCCCTCCTTTCTGGCAGCATACCCCAAGTTCGACCCCATCCTAAGTCTCACATTCCGGGAGGCTTGATATTATTACACCATTTTAGAAAAACTCCCAAGCCCAAAGGTTTTGTCATTTTCTGAGGCCACAGCCCTGTAGCAGGTGGCAGTCTGGGAACCGACCCTGACGACCTGAGACCCCTGACCCCACTCCAGGCTGCTAAGGCCACCCTGGGGGGTTAGCGGAGAAGCCACCCGTTGGGAGGCTGTAAGCCCCACCCCCACGTCAGTCCCTCCCTCCCGCAGCCCTGAGTGCGGGAAACACACCTCCCTCCGCAGAACCAGACCACTGCCGTTGCGTCGTGCTAATTAACTACGAGTGGCCTATAAGGGCATTGCTTGAGATTCACAGGAGTCACATTTGGGCACCAGGTAATTAACTCAGAGCAGGCGGTGAACGCGGACCGTATTCGTTCCCTAACCTGCAGTCATTTCAGTCCTTTTGCCCTTCACTTCGAGACCAGTGGCAGGCTGCCCGGTTCATATCGATCAGTAAATTGTTAAAAATGTATGACAAGTTGAAATTAATTGGCTGCAGTGAGGGGTGAGTGTGACCCAGGCCAAGGATCTGTGACCTGTCCAGATGAGACTGGAATGGAAAAAACTCTGGAAAAGTAGCACCAGCCACAGGGACCCCTGGGGTCATCGTGCCTCTGATGCTGTCATGGATCTGTGCCAGCTGGGTGCAGGCCACTGACCTCGCTCACCTGCACTGCGGCCCCAGCCTCTCGTCTTCCCGGAGGATGGGGTGCCCACGCGGGGCCCTGAAGGGCACACTAGGGAAGAGCACGCAGAGAGGGAAGAGCAGCCCGCCGTTTGCTGCTTCCAGATCTCTAGGCTCTGAGTCTGGAATTCTCCCTAAGGAGGTTCAAGGTCTTCCTTGAGCAGATGCCCTGGGGACCTCTCTCCAGAGCTGATGGAGCTACATTCGGGGCAGGGTTGGAGGCGGTTCCCAGGTAGCGGGTGCTGGGCAGGGCTGCGCAGGGGTTTCTGGGAACATTCTGTTCTCTTGGTTTCTGCCCCAGGTGCTCCTGATTGGGAGCAAGGATACCAGTGTCCTTGCCCATCTGCTGTGAGGGGACAATGGTCTCAGAAGCGCTCTGATGAGGCCGTTAGACCACATCCCCTCAGCCAGTCAGCACCACCCAACACAATCCCCGCGAAATGTCTCATCAGCCCCAGCACTGCTCAGCCCACAGGCCCTGGGACTTCCCTGCCAGTTCCCCGTGCGAGCAGCACCCTGCGAAGGCAAGAGTCCCCCATTATGTCCACAATCGGGGAAATTGGTCCATTTTCCTCTGAAGCCGTGCTGACAGCCCATTTTCTCATAATGAACCCACAGAAACAAAGCACCACAAGGCATGAAAATACACACCCACTCGGCTGCTCTGTGGGGTCTTCTCCACATGCAGGCAGGCAGGCAGAGAAGACAGGGCTATTTCAGGAGCCAGATGCCTGTGTGGGTGGGAGATGAGGCCGTTCTCAGCTCGGCCACTTTCCAGAATGGCCCAGAAGTTGAGTCAGTAATTCTTCTCAATCTCAAGTCCCCTGTGCCTCCTGCTTACTCTCCCTCTCTCCCTTCACAGGCAGTACTGGCCCAGCGGTGCAGACCCTGAAGTGGGCACAGGCTGTGCGGACGCCTGAGGCAGACCCCAGTCCTTGGGGACAGCCAGTCTTGGTACAAGTGCACTAACAAAGGGACAGTGCCCTTGCAGTGACAACATCCATGTGTGTTCAATGCATTTGTTAAGCACCTGCTATACTACAGCCACTGTGTCAGGGAAGTTAAGCCAATCTGCCATGGTCCCTGTCCCAGGAAGCTCACCGTTTAGAGGGGACACAGAGATTCATCTAGACTCTCACAATAGCAGCTGCAATAAAGGCTCTTGGTGACATGAGAGCACATATTAGGGAGTGGAGGTCAAGGGAGACCGGAGAATGCTTCCTGAGGATGAGATGCCTGTGCAGGGTCTGAGGGATGGACAAGGATTGTTTGTTGCAGGAACAGCATGTGCAAAGGCTCAGTGGCTGGAGGGTTCTTAGTGACCATGAGGATCTCTAAGACCTGGGTGGTTGAAGGGTAAGGAGTGGATGGGAGCCTGGGGAAGGCAAGCCAAACCATGTGTGGCCTCAAATTCCACATTAAGGATTCGAGTGTTCATTCCCAAAGCAGTAGAAGCATTTGGAATGTTTAAATGGTGGGGCTAAAAAGGAGGGTTTGCATTAGGTCCATTCATTCACTTGTGACCTTGACATGTTCTATCCTGGTGTCTGTCCACTCTCTTCCCCATGGTCATGCCGAGTGGCTTTCTGACACTCAGCTCACGTGTGATCTCCTTCAGGGAGCTTCTCTGATCTGAAGGATGAGTCACCCCTTTTTTTGTGATCCCACAGATCCCCTGGAAGCATCGCCGGTCTGTCAGCTCTGGTTTACACGCTGGGCCCCCAGCACCCCCTCCCGTGGTCCCTTGAGGCAGAAAGACTCAGGAGAGATGCCACGTCTTAATCTCCTTCCCGTCATTCTCGCCTCAGACCAGACGCTCCAGGAGGACAGGACTCTGTCCATCTCACGCATTTGCTGTGTGGTTTTTCTGGGATCTTGGATGCTGCAGAATTCACAGCAGGATCAAAAGTACTAGGAAGAAGGGAGGGGGAAGGGCGGAGGCAGCAAGGGACTTGCTCTGTAGACACAGAGTGAGGACAGGAGGCAAAGAGGAAAATTGGAAATTAATAGGTTGTGAGAAGTGAAGAAAGCAGAGAAGATGAAAGATTTAAAATGGTCACACTGTGACCTGTAACATTTTACTTAATCAAGGGCAAATTGCTCTGTGCCTCGGGTAGATGTGAGAACTGGTCAGAGTTTGCTTCGCAGAGGAGTTTTCTGGAACGACGTGTCCCTCAGGAGGGCCATTTCACACTAAGCTGAGTACATTCGAGATGCCGGGAGCAGGAGAGATGCAGTCCCTCAGCCTGGAGAGAGCAGAGGCCCTGATGGGAGGCGGGGTTTGAGTTCACCCTCCCTTAGGCAGTGGGTTTAGGCTGAGGCCCCTGCAAGGAGAGGGACCCGCCCCAGCTGCACCCTCTTCAAAGCCTTGTCCCCAGGTTATGATCTCCTGGGACCCTCAGGTGACCTCTCTTTGTCCTTCTTGGACCCACCTTGCCCATTTAAGGGTGAACCCAGGCTGACGGGGAAGTCTTAGGAGCTGCCTCCCAGCAGTCTCCCCAGCACGTCATACCCCGGCTCGATCCGACAGACCATTAAAGCACCCGAGAAGCACTCACTGAGTGTCCTGCTGAATCCGGAGCCCTTCGTACCCGGGTTAATTGCGGCTGTGCTGATTGCCAGTTGTTGTTTCCCTCGTCTATAAAATAGCCGTATTTCATTCATTCGACAAATGTGTATTGGGTGCCTGGAGTATACCAGGCAGTGTCCTAGATACCAGGGACAGAGTTGTGGGGACAGATGAGGTCCTTGCTTTCATAACACTCCATCTTGTATCTCAATGCATGTGGGGCCGGGGACACAGGGCTGTGTGTTGCTGGCGCTCAGAAAACCTCTCTGGGGTGAAGGACAACAGCAGAGAGAGTTCTGGGCTCCGAGGGTTAGGAGGCATTGAATCACCTCCTGTTCCTCACTCCTCACCCAACCCTGAGGGTAGGAGCTGCTTCCCCATAGATATGAGGAAGCTGAGGCTCAGAGAGGTCAAGTGCATTGTGCAAGAGCACACAGCTACCTCTGTCAAATCCTGGCCTCGTGCTCTTCCCATGACCTCTGCCACCCTCAGAGTCATGTCCTGGGTCAGGTTAGGTACCCTCAGCTTCCCCCTTGTTGGTCTGACTGTGTCTAGGTCGCACCCACATCCCAGGGCCATTAGTGCCCAGCGCACCAGGACACCCAAATGAGAGAGAAAGAACAAAGGAATGAGCAAACAAAATCTTCTCAGCC
Organism: Micronycteris hirsuta; assembly: GCA_004026765.1. NCBI lineage: Eukaryota > Metazoa > Chordata > Mammalia > Chiroptera > Phyllostomidae > Micronycteris > Micronycteris hirsuta. The sequence continues at coordinate 4,227 of PVJI01006144.1, forward strand.
TCAATTTCCCTATCTGAAAAAATGGGGTTAATAATTTCTCCATCACAGGGTGGCTTCAAGGGTTCAATGCTATAATGGGAGCGAGATGGGTTGTTTGCAAAAATGTCTGCGATTGTTCCCAGTGCCCTCTCCCTGTATCCTGGCCCTTGGCAGTGTGACTTTACATCTCCTCCCATTGCGACATGGAGTCCTGTTCCCACCTCTGAAATCTGGCCTGGTCACTTGCTTTGGCCAAGAGAATGTGCAAAAGCAGCAGTGTGCCAGTACTGCACCTGAACCCCGAAGGACGATACTCCCTCTCTCCCCCGGACCCCATGACCTTCCCGTGAGTTCAGGCCTGGCCGCATGGACCAGAACCACGTCAGTCAATCAGCAGCAGCAGGGACCCCAGGCACAGGAGACAGCCTGGCCACACCAGCACAGCCCACCCTCACTGACCACCCACCTACTGCAGACACCTGAGCTAGCTGGTCCCGGGCCAGCCAGCTCTGACTGGCCCCCAGACGCACGGACGACCCAAGTGCTTCCTGTCTGGGGCCGGTACGCACCGGGGAGGTGTTGCTTATGACGGCTCACTGACAGCTCAGGCAGAGCGCCCAGGCATCGCTGGCTTTCAGCAGGCATCACTCCCTTCACTCTTTCCCACAAGAGGCCACAAGGAAAAATCAATCACAAGTGTTCCAGCGCATTGCTCATAACAGAATGCGAAAGGAGTGACGAGTCTGCCCTGTGCAGAATCTCAGGATGGATGGACGACGGTAGATTGTCGGCAAGCTGAGTAGCAGCGACAGGAGGATGTGGGGGTGAAGCCCCCGCTCTGTGCAGAGACACTTTGAGAAGATAAAGGAAACTTGACTTATCAGCTGTATTCATGACGTTGGCAGCAGGCGAAGATGCATTTTTAACAATTCAGCCTCACAGGCTCTCACAATTTATCTCAATAAACGCCAGGGTGCCTTTTTTTCTTTCCCTTTTCCCTAGCTATAAAATGCTCAGGGAGTGGTGCGGTGAGAAGATGAAGGGTTGACACGCAGGAAAAACTCATATTTAGATGCTTTGATAAAGTGCCATCAGCCACACTCCATGCAGAGCAGGGCCGCGCAGACTGGTGCGCTGAGCCTGGCCGGGCTGAACTGAGCGAGATGGTGGGGGGGGGGGGGGGGGGGGGGGGGGGGGGGGGGGGGGGGGGGGGGGGGGGGGGGGGGGGGAGATGAGTGGTTCTGGTGGCCCTGGCGTGAGGAGGACAGGGAAAGGATTTAAGGCAGCCCACCCTCAGCTCTGGTGCAAGAAGGCCCTGCCCTGAGTCCCCACATTTTAAGGCTCTGCTCTGGCTGTCCTCTGGCTACCTATGGCCCCACGGCTCCACAGCCAAACACAGACACCGCAGGGCCCAGGAGATGTGCCCACCCGGAGCCCACACCCCTTTCCTGCGCTGTGCCTGCCTGTCCGCGCTCCTGGAATGCCCATCCTAAATGCCTCCCGCCCACTGTACATCTGTGCAGGCCTCCTCCCCAGACCCCCTCCAAGAGCAGCCCATACTGCCTATGTGAGCACTCAAAGGGCAGCTGTTGGGACAGAGCAGAAGGGACAGTTGGTACTTGGACTTGCAAATGATAGCTTTCCATGCAAGTCAGACCCCAGGAGTTGAGGACAGAGCTGGGGGTAGGAAGAGGAGGGGGATACACCTGAAGCCCCCATACGTACTCTTGCTCTACAAGTGAGAAGGTGGGGCTGGAATCCAGGGTTCCTCCCATGCGTCAGCCCTTCCCTCCCTCCGTGATGGAGTCCTCCTGCAGTCCAGGGGTGGGCAGCGTTTCCTGCCTTGTAGGTGGAGAAAGTGGGGCCGTAGGTGAAGTGCCATCCTGAGGTCACACTCCGTTAGCAAGGGCCCCAGCCAGGATAGAGCCTAGATGTCAATACCTGGACTTAGCAGGTGGCAGGGAGGCAGTTGAGCACAAGGGTTGGGAACACGGAAGTGCACCAGACTGCTTGGCGTGAATCCCGTCTCTTAGCCCTGCAGCTCGGTAACCCCACACAGCTCCCTGTCCCTTTGGGGCCTCCTCCGCTGTGCATTGGAGAATGACTCAGGTTCATAGTCTGCCTTCGTCTGCCAGGCTGATACAGCAAAATACCACTGACTGGGTGGCTTAGACAACAGACTATTATTTCTCACAGTTCTGAAGGCCGAGAAGTCCAAGATCAAGGTTCTTGGCGAGGGCCTCCTTCCTGGCTTGCAGAGAGACTCCACCTTGTTGTGTGATCACAGGACCCCTTACTTGTGTGAGCAATGAGAGAGCTCTGAGGACACTAGTCCCATTATGGGGGTTCCACCCTCATGACCTCACTAAACCTAATCACACCTCAAAGGTCCCACTTCCTAATCCCATCACACGGGTGTCAGGGCTTCCGTGCACATGCATTTGGGAGGGACACAAGCATTTGGCCTATAACAATGTGCACCCCAAATCCCCAAATGCCCAAAGTCCCCAAAGCAGAAAATTATTGTTTGCTTTTAAATTTATAGTCTGCATTTAAACCACTGGATGCTGGGGAGGTATCTCCAGGTTTGACCACCAGGATTTGCCCTGGGCAGGGTAGGTGCAACAGGTCCATAGTAGCTGCCTCAGACGTTGTTCTGAGGATTACAGGAAAAATGAAATAAATTGTAAGAACACATGAAAAGAGTGGGAAGGAGAAACTATTGATTAAAAGAGAGGTAAGGGGCTTATCAACCAATCACTATGCATCAACTTTATTTGAATCCTGAGTCAAAGAAACTATAAAACAAAGACAAAAGTAAACCATGTATGAGACCCTTGGAGACTTGAATATTGTCTGGGCATTTAATGAAATTAAGGACTTACTAATTTGGACATGGATGATAATGGTGTTGTGGTTGTGTTTAAAAAAAAAAAGATGAGAAGAAAAGGGAAAAAATAAAGCAGACTTGGAAAGAAAAGTAGCTTTGTGTCCCCAAGGCTGCAAATGAATTGAAATCACCCCCTTCTATGTCCGTCTTTGGCAGGTAGGGACAACTTTGTTTTCCTTTCCATCTGTGGCAAACAGGGCCTTAGTACCAGATAAGGATCCCACGAGTGTTTGCTCAGAGTGGTTCAGTGGCATCCAGCGACTCCCTTAGGGGGACGAGTTAACACAGTGGGAGATGGGGTGCACGGGGAGGGGGTGGTGGAGGGTCTGGAGCCTGGTGTCGGGCTCAGTGCCCTCCAGCTAGGGTGGCTCCACCATCAAAGGCCCTCTAGTGGTTTCAGGAGCTGGGAGAGAGACCCACTGACGAGGATCACTGCTCAGTGCTAACAAAACCAAAAATAGCGTTGCCTGTGGGTCCTTGGGTGTGAACAGGCAAGACTGACCGCAATAGCTGGCAGGTCCTCCCATCAACAGCCACAGTCTATCCCCCATGACCTGGAATACAGGCTGGCCTTGTCGCTCGTTTGGTCAGTGGGACGCAGTGAAACTCACACTGTGCAGATGTGGGAAAGTGGCGAGAAACCTGGAGCAAAGTCTAGGAAAATTGGCAAGCAAATTGTGAGAGGATGTGAGACAGAGGAAACCCCTGCAGGAGGGTTGAAAAACGAGGACACTTGTTATGAGACAGCAGAATGATTGGCAGTGACTTGGAAGACGGCGAATGTCCCTAATGAACCCTCAGGCCTCGCAAGATGATTTTCAGGCAGAACGGTGAAAGCATCTGCTGGCTTCTTATCTGTGACAAAGCATGGAAGGCAGAGATGAACTGACGACTGTTTGATTCCATTTGCAACCCAAAGTTGAAGAAATAAGAGTGTTGCCAGGCCTTGTTGGATGAGAAAATATAACTGTTTTTTATCCTCCATCTCCCTAGCCTGCATAAAAATTTCAGTGAAGCAAGACCTGCTACCAAAGACTAAATCTAGGCTGAGGCTGTAAGTTCTTCGAAGACCAAATTTTTGAGTCAGTAACTCAGAGACCCCCCTCAGCTAGAGAAGAGATTTTCTAAGAATCTTAAGGATACGATCCCAGAGCAGCTGGACACAGCCTTGGAGCAGACAGGCGTGCTTTGAAAACAATCTTGCACGAGCCTCTTGCTGGATGGAGAGGAGTATGGTCGATGCATAAAAAGCCCACGGAGTTACAAAATGCATTGTATCAGTAAAAACACTCCCACTTGCACCAGAAGGGCCGGGCCTCTGATGCTCCAAGGGTGGGACATGGGCTGGGAAAGACACCTGGCTTAAAACACAGGCTGTGCCTGAAGGGAAGGGAAGGGCTCAGAGGACGAGCCTGGAGCCTGATGCCGGAGTCAAGAGCTTGGAGAGCCAACTCCTGGGAAGCTACTGCCGGGGGCAAACCACAGCCCCGTCAAGGACCATCCCCGACGCTGCGGTGGCAGAACCTAACTACCTTTGCCCTCCTCCCCACAGGGCGTCAGGATTATATGGCCCAGTGTCTCCTGTGTCATCCCGCCCTTGCCCTCGGTTGACAGAAAGGTTTATTACAGTTGTCCTATCTGTGCCTCACAGTTTATGATAGACGCATGGAAGGGAGAAGCTGAAGTAACTCGTCATTTTAGCTTCTGGATCTTTCAGTGGAGAAAGCCATCCTCGGAGAGGCTCGGCCACAGAGAGACCCGATTTGATCCTGAGATCCAGGACTTCCTGATTTTTGCTGAGATTGGATATGATCTGGGGGGTCCTGGGATGGTGGGGGGCAAATGTTTTGCACATGGGAGTGATGTAGTTCATTATGGCCAGACACAGGATAACGTCAGGTAGCAAAAGTGGCCACAGTGCTTTGAGCTCATCATACCAATAAATAAAGCCCATGGCCACACACCTTCCATCAGCCTGGGCGAGTTTGTCACATCACAGCCTCTTCTCTAAAGGGACGACTGTATCAACCTATTTCATCTTCACGGCTTCCCATGACAGCGGGGACCCCTACAATTCCCATTTTACAGATACGGAAACTGGAGGCCAAGAGGTGGAGTTATTTTCAAGGCCATACAGTTGGTAAGTAAATGTCAAGCAAATACCCAGCCAGGCTGCCAACCTTTCCCAGCCCTGGTGCCCCGAGTGGGTCACACTTGGAAAGAGATATGACTTCCCACAGCCTGGGGCGGGCGGTGGGCACGGGAAGCCGGAGGCCCCAGCTCCCAGTTCTCACGCAGGGGGCAGCGTTGTGCCCTCCCCGAGGGGGCCGGGCGATGCTGCCATTTTCCAGGCGGCCCCGATGCAGAAGGAGAGGCGCCAGGTGCATGTCTGCTCTGCGCTGAGACCTCTCGCAGCTGGCGTTTAATGAAGGCAGTCATTGCTGTTAGTGTGGCTGGCGTTGTCATTACTGTCACAGCCACGGCGGCTCCTCGGGACGTCAACACACATGGGCAACTCCAGGGAAACACTTGTCTCGGAGGACGCAGGACACAGCCACACAGCCACACAGCCCTGCTCGGTCCCCTGCTCAGGAGAAGCGGTCCTCCGGCACTTAGGTCCAGACCACGGGGGCCTGCAGCCTGCTCTGGGTCCCCCGGGCCTTCAAAGGGTGAGACTCCCTTCACGTTGTCACATCCGTCTGGCTCTGACTCCAATTAAAACCAACACATAAGTGGGGGGTATTCGTTATAAAGCCTTGATGAAAAAAGGTGAGCATACCCAGATTCCTACATCACCCATGTCAGCGCTCCCTGGGGACACTGCCTTGCCCCATGTCCCCCATTCTCAGGTCCCCAAGGGAGGCCACCCTCAGACGCACCATCCCTGGGAGCACCCTTCTCTGGAGGTGGTGAGGGGCAGAGGCGAAGGGTGTCCGTGGCCCTGCCCCAGAGCAGACGAGGTGCCCCGTCGCTGGAGCTGGCGTGGTGCTGTACTAGCTTCTCGTAAAGCCAAACTGCCTGTCATAGAAACACCGTTATCGTCTCTAATTTCTCCGACGCTCCGTTTACACACGGCCATTACCCAGAGGCCCCAGGTGCTCAGAGAAACGACTGAGCGGCGTGGCTCCTGCCTCCTGTGCCTGTGGAATTACGCTCTCCTGGGATTTCTGTGTGTGCTGTACATATTTATTTGCGAACTGGAGGTGCCGGCTATATGAGGGAGAGGAGATTGCCATCTGAGGATGGCTGAATGGGCCTGGGCAAGCTGAGGGGCCAGGACAGGAAGGTCTGTGGACCACGGGGTTGCCTGGCGGGTAGGGTGACCAACCATTCCGGTTTATCTGGCACTACCAAGGGGTTTCCTGTGATAAGGGACTTTGGGTGCTAAATCAGGACAGCCCTGGGCACCCCGGGATGGTTAGTCACCTTATAGGTAACAGTAAAAGCCCAGGTCAAGGGCCATCGTAGTCACGACTAGGGGTTACGTCAGCTGATGTGCGCCGGAGCTCTAGGGTGGGAAGTCGCCACGTGACTTGGATGACCAGAAGCCAGCACTTTTTGGACACTCACTAGGTAACATCCTCAGAATGTTGCATTTGTTCAGGCATCAGTCCTCTTACTATCCTTTGAAATACAGTTGGCCCTGGATGATGGGGGTTTGAGCCGTGCAGACCCACTCACACGTGGATTTTGAAGCACTGCTACTCCGGTGTCAGCTGCATTTCCTATCTGTGGTTGGGGATCTGCGTGTGCGAAGGGCCCACGGCAGGGACACACAGATTTGCAGCCCCTGAGCTGTGCGAGGAGCAGCTGTGCCGTTGTCTCCACGTGGCGTGTGAGGAGATGGAGGCATGGAAGAGTGAGTTGAGCTGCCGCAGGCCCCACCGCTGATACGTGGCACAGCCAGGATTTGGGCCTGTGCCTCACAGTCCTCTCTTAGCATCACAGTGATAAACTCCGGGCTCCCCAGCCAGGCCGACGGCCCTCTCTCGTCCAGCCCATCCATCCTCTCGTGTATCGACCAGCTTCCACTGTGTCACAAAGCATCCCAAAGCGTAGCAGCTTAAAACAACAAACGTGTATTATTTCCCACGACTCGGGTTGGGTTGGGCAGTTCTTTTTTGTCTGGACAGGCTCTGCTGGGGCTGGATGGTCTCCAGTGTGGCCTCAGTCACCTCTCTGGGCCTCAGCTGGGACAGCTGGGATGACCTGGATGGCTGGCACCTCTCTCCACATGGTCTCTCCTCCTCCAGGAGGTCCGCTCAGGCTCATCCACGTGCTGATGCCCACTGAGTTCCCAGCAGGAGGACAGGAATAGCCCCCGTGCATAGGGCTTTTCGAACCTATGCTAGTGTTTGCTGATGGCCGAGTCCCGTCTCAGGGTGGAGAGAAACAGACGGAAAGGGGCACGTTCCAGTCTGAGGCCGCGGGACACCCTCATTCGTGGGTCTACAACCCCCCTGGCCTGCCTTTCTGAGCAATAAGTGCATAACCCTTCACCCATTTCTCTGCTCTTTCCAGCAACGGCGCCCTCCTGTCTCGCCTTCCCACCCCTTGCCTCTCTCGGGGCCCTGCTCCTCCGCCGGGCAGATCTGATGCGCTCAAGTCACGGCGCTTTGGACGATGGGCCTCCCAGGAGCCTCCTTCCCGGGGGTGCCTGGACTCAGCGCGAAGCCCGCGAGATGGACGATGATCACACACTTCACCGACTTCAGTCGCCTCCTGCCAGACAGATGAGGACAATAACACATGCAGACAGGACGCCTCATAAATATGTGTAACCCCAACTCACATGCAGACAGGATGCCTCATAAATATGTGTAACCCCAACTCAGACATTCACCGCCAGGAATTAACCCTGAGAAACAATCAGAAATATATGGGGGGTGGGAACTAATATATAGGATGTTGCTTATGATAGCCAAACACGGGGTAGAATTTATACACACTGCCCCAGGAGTTAGGTACAGTTATTTACGGCGCAGCCACTCAATGGAAATCTAGGCAAGAATCCCACAACTTAAAAATGGCTCTGCAGAGGATATTAGATGGCAAGGAAAGAGGTTTATGACAGTAAAGGTAAACAGAAAATTATAGGACAGAGTGTACAGAAGGCTCTCCTGTTTGTAGGAAAATATAAACCTATAAAAACGTGCATGAATGTATATACATGTTTGTCAGAGGTTAAAACTCGGGGGTGGGATTTAGAGTAGCTTTCTTTCCCTTTTGTTTGTATTTTTTACAATGATTTTGTATACTTTTTCTAAGAGGGAAAACTGTATTCTCAAACTGAGACACCTGGAGGTTTTCATCTTGGCATCCCCAGGAACTGACAATGCCTAAGAACTAGGATGTCTGTCCTCTGTGATGTTAGGTGTCAGTAAGCAAGCAGGTCTGAAACGGAGCCAGGTTACTGGGGGGTATGGCTGGGTTCTTGTGCTGTGGAGACCACTGGGAACCGCATTTGTGAATGTTTGAACATGTTCTTGATTTCATATTTTTAACTTATAATTCCAATCGGTTTTCCCTTCCTCATTAGATCTGAGTTCGTGTGAAACAGCTAGGCAGCAATGTATTAGTCAGCGAGAGCTTTGTAACAAACAGTCACCAAAAACCTACATGACATACTGCAACACGCATGTATTTCTCACATGTCTACAGGGTGACAGCTGATGGTCTCAGCTACAGTTTGGATGCAGGTCTGCACCACGTGTCCCTCACCCTCCTGGGGCCAGTGGGTTGGACAGGGCATCTTCTTTTCATGGCAATGACAGAGGCACCAGAGGGCACACAGGGACATGTGATGCCCCTTAAGGCCCAGACACAGAACAGACAACTGTCACTTCCACTCACAGCCCATTGACCAAAAGAAGTCAAGGCCCGAGCACAGTATCAGGAGACCAAGGCAGGTGCACAGGGACGGGGTTAAGGTGAGGAACTGGGCCACGGCTTTAAGCCAGCATCACACACTCACAGATGATCGCCGTGGCCAGGTCACAGTGTGGGACAGCTGAACAAACCCTGAACACTGTGCAGTAGCATTATTCCCCCACTGCCTCTGAAAGTAACACATCACAGAGAAAAAGCACAAAAGGGAAAACTGAGATCACTATGACCGTACTTCCTCAGGTAGTCCTGTTAGGAGCATGCACATCAATTTGTACCCTCAAATAAACATAAGTACATATTGATCTATAACGAAGTGGGATCGTACTTTATTTGGCTGTGTGTGTTATCTTTTTCACTTACTCTCCTTTAGTGAGCAGCTTCTTGCATGATAAAATATTATTTTTAAAGCAGGCTTCCCCATGGCTGTACAGTATTTTAAAGCTGTGTGATATATTATCTAGGCCTGCACTCTCCGGTGCGGCGGCTGCCGGGCACAGGGGTTATCGAGCCCTCGCCGTGTGGCTGATCTGAGCTGGGGGTGTAAGTGTAGAATGCACACCAGAGTGTGAAGACGTGGCACCAAAAAAACACTACTGACTACCTGTTGAAATAGTATTTTGGATATATTGGGTTAAACAAAATGGATTATTAAAATTAAATTTCAAATCTTTCTCTTTATGTTTTTTAAATGTGCCTACTAGAAAATTTAAAAATATACGCAGGGAGGGGCAAAAGCCAGTTTGCAGTTGTTCATACGGAAAATAATACAATAATTAATAAATAACAGTACAAGAATGAACTCTGTGCTTCATGTATTCACAGCTGCAAACCTCCTTTTGCCCCACGCTGTGTGTGGCTGTATCTGTGGTTTGTGCTGCCTTACACTTCAGTTGGATGGTGACGTAGATCTAGACAATCCCTTTGGTGAGACGTTTAGGGTCTCTCTGATTTAATTCAATTCTAAGCGGCATTATAACGAGCATCACGGAATACAGTGGTAGTTGACAAATGTGTGCATATACGGAGCTCTTTCACACACCGGCTCTGTGCTCCTCACCGCCCGTGGGGGACCGCACAGGAGACTCAAGCTTCCTTCTCCAGTGGGTGCGGTTACTATCCCCACTTATGGATGAAGAAACCAGGGCTCAGAGACAGCAGAAACTTGCTTAGGGTCACACAGCAGCTATTTGATTGGTGCAGCCAAGATAACAACTAAGACCTGATTGATTCCCCTAAGTTTTACCAGCAGCTTGCTTCCCTTTTTGCATGTCTTTCTGATAATTGCCTTGGAATTAAATTCTAGGAGTGGGAATTGGGGGTCAAAAGGCTTGCTCTTGGGGCAGAATGCCAACGCACCTTCCAGAAGGTGTCAGTTCAAACTATAAGCTTCAGCAAATAAATATGGTGGGTTTACCGTGATTTGGGCATTGTTCTGTGTGCTGGAGGCTACAGTCAAGAGGACAGACATGACCTTGCCCTCGTGAGGCTCACAAGTCTCTGCTCTCAGGGCGGGGGAAGGGGACAGAAACTGCAGATGGACATTATACTTTCAGGCGGATAGAAATGTGCATTGTGGATTAGACAAGGCAAAGAGGGAGAGCAGTGAGGAGGTAAGGGGGGATGGACAGGGTTCTCTATGTAGGCTTATCCCTGAGGGCTGCTCAGAGGAGATGGCCTTGAGTAAGTCCTGAAAAACCGGAAGGGAAAATTGGGGGAAGAGTTTTTAGGCAGGAGACGCAGCAGTTGGAGAAGCAGGGAGAATACCCACACGCCTGCAGCACGGTGAGTGGTGGGGACAGGGCTGGGAGGGGCTGAGAGTGGGCAGCAAGGAGCCGGACCACGGGCTGGAGACTTTATCCCACGTGCAATGGGAAGCCCTGGAGGGCGGTGGCTCCAAGTTTGGAGGGGCCTGAAACATACAATTGGGGCATTATCTTTAGAAAAGCCCAGAATTAGGAATCAAAATTAGCTACATAGTTTAATATTGATTTCAAATAAAAAATCATAATAAATTACAGATTTAAAAAGCTGAAAATGACCAAAAATATTACAGAATTGAGAAAAATAACAATACTTTTTTGAATTAGCATCCTGACACACCTCCAAGAATGTTTTCCTTCCATCTTTGGGTTGCGTCCTCTCAGATTACATCTTTTATGGCAATAATTTATGGTAGCATTTTCTGTAGAGAGGATAGAAAGATAATTTAGCCTTTCCTCTAGCACAGTTTGATGGAAATTGTTTTTTTATTATTGATGGTTTAGGAACATTTTATTTTCATCACTGCAATTCATTATTGATGAATTGTCCTATAAATTTCTAGGATTTGTTGTCAAATCTGAGAAAACCTCTACCAAGGTTTTTTTTTTGTTTGTTTTTTCATATAAAAGCTGTGAGATTTCAGGGCCTTTTAAAGCTTCTTGAGCAACCATGGACCCTAATGAATCTGTGAACCAACGAGGTTCATTAACCACATTGCTGCCCCCACTCCCCACCCCCCGGGGCCCAGAGCACGGCAGGCTCGGAAGCTGAAGCTGCAGGTAAACCCACTCCTACCTGGAGGGGATTCAGAGGAAACGGAAGGGCCTGACCACTCTGGCTGCTGTGCAGAGAATGGACAACAGGGGATGGGGCGGCGGCTAGAACACCACTGGGATGTCCAGGAGAGAGACAGTGACGCATCAACCAAGCTGATGGCCACCCAGATGGGAGAGGTGGACAGATTCCAGGAAGGCATTGTACATGTTGACCTAGGAGCAAGGAAGAGAGGCTCCTTGGATGACCCAAGGGCAGTGGAAGGTCAGCCAGATGCAACTCATTCTTTGATTCTTGTCCTTCTTCCTTGTATTTTGAGGTCCAGGGCCTGGCGTACTCCCCATCTCTTCCTTTGATGCATGGGCCCATTAAATGAAACCGAAACCAGAGCCTTCCCCGACAGAGCAGAGTGAGAGCCAGCATAAGAGGAGCAGGTCCTGGGATATGCCATTCAGACCCAGGGCATTTAATTAGGTGTCCAGCGCTGGTACTAGGTTGGATTCCCTAAAAGGCTTGAATGAAGATTTGAGGAGAAGGTCAGGCCTAGGTGGCTGCAGAGAAGATAAGCTCATTCTACCAGGAGGGAGGGGAGACTCGGCTGCCCCCAGAGACATCAGAAGACATGAGCAAACCCACAGCTGCCAGTCACGGCTCACACCAGCCACAGACCAGCAGTTTGAGGCCTAAGTGGCTTGGAAACAGGCCTGCAGGTGACAGAGAACCTGCATCTCTTGCTACACCAAGGAGTAAAGGTGTGTGCGCTAGGCTGTTGGTCTCACTGTTTGCAGCAGGAACAAGAAGTTTGCAAAGCTGACCGAGTGGAGGTGCTAACATCTTAGAGCGGGGACTAATGTCAGGAGTGGCAGCATGAGAGCCTCTGCCAGCTTTGATTCCACTGCCTTTACCTCCCTGGGTCCTCCAGCCGCCAGCGCCTTGTACCTGTGCTCATCTGCAGGCTCCTCATCAGCCAGGTGGGGTCGAGGTGGAGAGAGGCCCTGTTACAAGAGAGGGTCTGGGCCAGGGCCAATTGTCCTGAGCTATTTGACAATTGACTTTGGTCTAGTTAATGACAGGGTGGAAGCTCACTGCAAACAACAATAAAGGATGAAAAAATGGGGGAGAATAGTCTCCCTGTTCTATCAGACAGGGGAATGCTCCCCCACCGACCCCCTCACACTGCCGAGAGGCTGAAATACTGTGGAGCTGGAGGACCAGTGGGCTCTGAGCACAGGCTCTGACCTGCAGCAGGCCCTGGAGGTCTCGTACTCATGCATGCATGCATGCATGCATTCCTTCCACAATTTTTATTGCAGGCCTGCTGTGTGACAGGTTTGGTTCTAGGCCCTAGTGATACTGAAGTAGACAAAATAATTTTCTTGTCTTTATGAAGTTAATGTTCTAAGAGGAAGAGACGGATCATAAACAATGATAATAAAGAAGTAAATTTTATTTAAGCACCAGGAAAAAAGGAAAAGTAAAGCAAAGTCAAAGGGGTTGAGAATTCTCAGGGCAACGTGATGTGTTGAATAAGCTCACCAAGGGCTGCACCTTCCTGAGAAGAAGGTGGTGTGAAAGGAAGACTGAAAAAGGTAAGGAAGGTAGCCATGCGCAGGGGGAGGCCACAGCAGGGGTACTCCTGGAACCTCAGGGAAGAGCACAGTGGGAGGGGGGGGGCTACAAGGATGAAGAGGGAGGGGTATTGGAAGAGGAGGGTGGAGACCCACTGGCTGTCCCCCGTGGTCAGATCCTCACGGGCCTGGTGAGATCGGGGACATAGGAGCCCTTGCAGCGTTCCGGTGTTGAGGAATGACAAGAGGTCTCGGGGTTTAGAGGCAGAGGGATGCCATGAGGTGCCTCCCATTTCGCAGGACCACGCTGCCCACTGCATCAAGTGTGGGGGCAAAGAAAGAGGAAGGGAGACCAGTGAGGAGTCACTTACAGATACCTAGGCAAGAGGAGGTGGTGGCGTGGGCCAGGGTGGTCACGGTGTAGGCAGTAAGAAGGGGACGGGTCCTGGACACGTGTTGAAATGGAGCCAATGAGATTGTTGATGGATCTTTGTGGGTAACGTGGAGTCAGGATGGCTTCCAAGGACTCGAAGGGTTAAATTGTCATTCGGTGAGATGTGGAAGCTAACTTCTATGTGTAAGTGTCCTTGGAAGGCCTGACAGTGACCTTCTGATGGACGGAGGAGAGGTGTGGACAGGCTGCAAGGGATCCAATGCCCTGATTCAGCATGGCAGAGGGTCACTGATGACCAGGAAGAGGGCTGGGGGAGGGGCACGGTCAGGAGCTGATGAGACCTTCTTACAGTTTCACCAGCAAATTGGGCCAGGAGCCAATTGGCAAAGCGTTAGGAAGGCAGCGTGGGGTGGGGGGAGTTAACAAATGCAGATTCCGGGGAGCCCGGGCCCCAGAGTTCTTGCACCAACTCCCCCAACCCCCACCCCAACTGCATGTCTCAGACCCCCTGCCCCTGCAGAACCAGTCAGCCACCCAGTCCCTTCCCTGCCAGCCTTCTTTCCACTCCAGAGCTGGGCTTTCCTCCTGGAATCTCTTCTCCCCACCACCACCAAACCCAGCCACAGTTTTAGCTTTCAGGACATTGGGGAAGATGGGCCCATGAGCCCGCTGAAACATCTCCCTCCACAGTTTATCCTGGATATTATGTGTCTCATCTTTTCCCTATTTTTTCTTCCTAAAATGTCAAGGTGCTCTTTTCTCAGAAGCACTGCAAGGAGAGAAAGGAGATTAGTGTGTAATTTTCTCCTATTTAAAGATAACTTGAAGTGAATGGCAGTAAACAGACCCACTTGGAGTCCATCACCTCACCTCCCCCTCCATCCTGGCTCCTGCTCTCCTGCCCTCCCGCCCCACATTCCCACCCTCATGGGCTGTCCTGGGAGCTCCCAAAGTGTGGGCACTACATCAGCCCAGGGCTGCTTGGTCACAGGATCTGCTCTCTGGAAATCCTGCGAGCAAGTCCAGGATGCAGAGGGGGCGGGTGCAGAGGAGGATGGGCTGGGTCAAGGGTGGGTAGAGGCCTCCAGAAAGAAAACAGGAGGAAGCTGAGAAAATGGGCTCACTGCCCTCAGGGGGCCCCAAGTTCCAGGCCTGAAATGGGGTCTCTGCTTACAAACTCTTCGCTCAGGGGCCTGAGGTAAGGAGCAGGTCAGTGGGAAAGATTGATTCTGACCATGTCCCCTGCCCTGAATGGAGCAAGAAGGCCCCACCCCCACGAGCCCTCACCTTTGCAGCTGGCCAGGCAAAAGACTTTACTCTTCCCCTGGAGCCAGGGCTAGAAAGGATCATCTAATCCCACCTGCTCATAGTGCAGACAAGAAACTGAGGTCAGAGAGGGGAGGGACTTCCCTGCGGCCACTCGGCCGGTGGCAGTCTTCCTCGGCGGCAGCTGGTGGGGGCGCTCCAGGAATCATAACCCAGAAACAGTCTTTTGCCATTAAGAGTACATCTCTTCAGTTCTGGCACGTACATTTTTAAACTTTCCAAAACAAAATGTTTCTTTCAATTGATCTAGACATTTAATTTCATCTTCCTTTCTGATTTCTTTCCCCTTCAGAAGCTGTTATTAAGTTAATTGATGGTCGAGCTGCTGATCAATGACATCTTAGGATAAAACAAATAGGTCATTGGTGAAGAATAATTCTCGTATGAATAACTATTATTTTAGTTCCTTTCTATGTTTTCAGTGCTGTGCTGAATGCTGAACTTGCTTTTTCTTGGTTAATCCTCTCAGCAACCCTGTGAGGTGGACACTAGCCTCGCCTCACATTACAGCCGAGGAAACTGGGTCTCAGAGAGACCCAATCATTTGTCCACGGCCACACAGTCAGTGGTGGCATTCCCGTTCCACTGACACCCAGGCCCTGTGGCTCCAGAGCCTGTGCGGCCACATTCCACCCCCACCCGTGTTTACACTACGCTGGCTGCCTCATTCCCTTGCTTGCTCTCTTGCTCACGAGGCTGTGATGAACACCAGCATTGCCAGCCTGAGAGCTCTGGGCCTGCCCTTCAGGAATGGCCATGAAGTAAGGGACATCAGCGTCTACTTTCTGTCACCAAATTGCTGTGTGGCCTTAGAACAAGTTGCTTTTCCCCTCGAGGGGTCAGGGTCCCATCTGTAGACTGAGGGGCTGGACCCTCAGAGCCTTCTGCACTCAGGTCTGATGTCCAGCCTCACAGACGCACCTATCCTAGAGCTGGCTGGTGTCTTTCTCCCCGCCGGCTTCCTGGAAAGCTCCCTGTGTTGGGACAGGCTGTGTGAAAGCGCACTTTCTGTCCACGCTAGCCAGGAGAGGCGGGTGTTATTCAAGGGCTGTGTTTTTGTTTTGGGGCTCTGGGGTCCCCTAGCCACTCACACTGAGTGGAGTGATCTAGGAGAGAAGCACTGAATCACCCTCCCCCGAGCTCCCCTCCTGCAAACAAATAAGTGCTAATCCATTTACAAGGGCCTTTGTGATGGGGAGCTTGGTCAGAGTGGGAATATCTTTAACCCCTTACTGATACCTTTCCCCTGCTGCTCTGTGACAAAGTGGGGACAGTACAAGGCATCGATTTTCCAGGTCTGAGCCGTGAAGCCAAGATCAAAGCAGAGAAGAGGTGGGAGGGCAGGCTTCACAATGAAATTCTGGCTGTTGTTCTCCTGGTAGCATTGCTCCTGTGCCACATGGCAGACAGCTCTCTGAGGAACTGCAGGTTTGTATTTCATGGGGACACTTGAGTCAAAAATCAATGATGCTCTCAGAACCGCTCTGCCAGGCCGCGGGGGCAGATAAGCCCAGTGAGGAGGCTGCAAAGACCCAGCTAAAATGAGGCAGCTGTTGACAGAGGCTGGATTCACAATCGCAGCCCATCGATTTCCAAAGCGACGTCGAAACTGAGTAAGTTTCATGGGCCTCCGTGTTCTGTCATTGCAAAGGGGGGACTTTGTAATAAAGCGTTTCCCTCTCTAGGGAAATGGAGCTTTTTAGAGGCAGCTTCTGGATGTGCCAAAGTTCAGGATGGGGGTGAGTGGTCCAGCAGAGCATTGAAGAGATGGCTTTGACATTAATTAGCTGTGTGACCTTGGGCATATTATTTTCACCTCTGGGAGCCTCAGTTTCTTTATCTGGGAGCAACTAGGAGCAGTAACAGAAGTAGAATTATTTCTGTTTACACTGAATGACATAAAACTTGTAAGTGTTTAGTGTGATGCCTAGCACATAGTAAATAATTAACATATTTTTTACTTATTTTTATTAATAAGCCACAAGGCCCTAGTGTGACAGAGAGCATAATACCAGCTTTTTTTTTTTTTTTTAAACAAAGAAGCAACTGAAGGCCAGAGAGTTTAAGTGTCTTGGTCAAGGTCACAAAGCTCAGCCAGACTCGGTGCCTGGCAGGTCAAGGCCATCTCAGGTTCTCTTTCTCCCTCCAGGCCAGGAGGGTCCACAGGCCCAGGGCCAGGGTCCACATCCCATGGGTTCTAGGCTCAAGTCTGCCAAGTATTTGTGGTATGACCTTGACCTTAGTCAAGCCAAGTGTCTTAATGCCCAACTCAGGTCCTTAAAACTGTACCTTTGGTGTGCTAGGGCATTAGTCAGCCAGCCAAGCTGGACCTGCGTGATTCACTCTGAGGCTGCTCAGAACAACTTCACTTAATGGTGAATCCAGGAACCCACTGAGCCCTGCAGAAAGGAAGAGCCAGCCCTGGGGTTCTCCTACAGGGAGCAGTGGCAGTCTGAGAGGCACAGGCTGGGGAGCCCTGAATACTAGGTGAAGGTGGGCTGGAGCTAGGAGTGAGATTTGGTTTTGTGGAGATGGGGGAGGGTGAAGAAGGAGTGAAAAAATGCACGGTACACTTCTTACAGCACAGGCACCAGCACCACTTCATACACCAGAAAACTGGGCACAGAGAGGTCGTGTCCTCCCCAAGTACAGAGCCAGAGTCAGGACCCAGTCTCCCAGCCAGTGTCCTTCCTGCCACAACTACCTTTGAAATGACAAATATCAAGAGGCAGGGGGAGCAGGGACACCAGTGAACAGTAAGTGCTCAATGACTGTTAGTAAGGAAAGGCATGAATGACTGGGGGGTAAGGCCGTGTGACACCTCAGATATATGATGTACGTGAGACTGCTTCATGCAAGACTTCACTCACCCCAATGTCTCCCAGACAGAATTCTCCCAGGGGTTGTCCTGCTCCTGCTTTCTCCTGGCCTGGGAAGAGGCAGGACTTGGAGACTCTATTGCCTGTGGAGCAGATGGGCAGCCAAATGCCAGCTCCTGTGGAGGCTGGGAGCCTGGTTAGGCAAGTCAAGAATGTAAGGGTACCAGCTCGCTCAGCTGCCCCCGAGAAATGCAAGGAAGTGGTACCATGGACAGCGCTCAGCACTTGCAGCCCAGCCTCACATCGGAATTCATGGAGGAAAGAGCACAGTGCAAGGCAATGTCAGCCCCAATATCGTATATATCTACACCTACTCCCCCGCCCTCAACACACAGACACACACACAAACACTCGCATGCTGCCCAGTCCCAACTTCCTTCAGTATTCACTGGGCTTGGGGGTAGTAACTGAATCACACTTGGACAAAACTTGTGTTCTCATCTTTCTGCTCCTTTCCAGTGTTCCCCACATGTCCTATGTTGTTCCCTCCTCTTCACCTTTGCAGTTACCAACATGTCCCCTGAAATGATGGTCATCACCCTTCATGGGCCCCAAGCCCTCTCAGTCCCGCTGGGGCTGCTCGTGTCCACCCACCTCCTGCCATCTCTACAGCAGCCGCCCTGCTCTCAGCTGCACTGAGATATTCGCTGCCAGGGTCTCTGCACTCAGGTATCTTTCCAAAACACAGTGGCCTTGAGCACACACTCCTGCTGAAACAGGACAGGGCACTGAGTCCCTGTGGCTCCAGCTTCCCCTGCTGCTTCCTCCTCCCAGGTGCTCGAGCCACAGGGACCCCAATGCTCCTCCCTCCCAGTGTCCCAACTGCAGGCTGCTCTCTCCCCTGCACCCGGGCCTCTGCAGGCCGGCCTCTCTCCCTCCATGTCCTCCCTTTCTCTGTCTAGTGAATCTCTTTGTCCTCCAGACTTAGCCCAGAGGGGACCCTGAAAAGCAGACCTGCCCTCCTCCTTGAACCCCATCAGAGTAGGGGTATCCTCTCTCTAATGACAACTGCCACCTGTGAAGGTCCACAGGCCCCCATGTGTAAGCCCCTGAGGGAAGGACTGGCCTTTCTCCTCTGGATCCCTAAGGACATCTCAGCCTGCGGCTGGTAGAGCAAGACCTGGCTCCCAACTCTGTCACATGGAGATCCTCAAAGGCATCACAGACCTGCCATGAACAAGTCCAGACTCATGAGCTCCTCCTGCAAACCCAATTCCTCCCCAGTCCTCCCCATGAAGGACTTCTCCACCTCCTTACCCAGCCAGGAACCTGGACTCCACTCCTGACAGCTTCTCTTCCCCACCCAACGTGACATCCAGTTCTGTCCATTTACCCTTCAAGTGTCTGCATTCATCCTCTTCTCTCCATCTCCCGGCGCCCCCAGGACCCCGTTCTTCCCTTCAGAGCAGTCTGTGTCTGGTTTGCATTCAGGCCTCTGAGCAATGCTCTAGGGTCCCTGAGGATGAAGGCTGCGTCTGGCCTTCTTTCCCCACTGAATTCTCAATTCCCTGAGCAGGGCCTGGCACATTGCAGGTGCTCACTGAACTCTCTCACTGGATGCATAAATAAGAGCTACTGTATAGTAATACCTACTATGTGCCAGGCACTAAATTACATCAACTAGCGTATTCCTCCAATTTTCCAACATAATCCCCATTGGAGAGAAGGGAAACCCAAGACTCAAGAGGGTAAGTAACTGACCCAGAGTCCCACAGACAGGGGGTGCAGAGCTGGGTCTCAAGCCGACACACCTCTGACCTGGAACCCCCTCACTGCATGCTTCTAACACACAGGCTCACTCCACCACCACCATGGTTTGTATGAATCTGCATTATGCTCGTCCTTTTGGGTATCTGCCTCCCACATCAGACTAGAGCCCCTGCAGATGGACATCCTATTTGTATTTCCATGTCCCCCTAGCTCAGGGCCTAACAGCTTGTCAGACAACTGAATAAGGAGATAAGAAGAGGGAAGCAGCCCAGGGTCCTGGTTCATCAATGCCTGTCCAGTGAAGGATTCTGTCAGCACCCAGAAATGTTGCTTCATGAAGAGCTGAAGGAGAAACCAGGGAAGGCAGGGGCCCCCATATGTCCGTGTCCCTTGACGCAGGCTGCTACCGAGTGAGCTGGACTTGGTGGGTCATCTACACCAGAAAGGGTGCCTGGCCACCTGTTCTCAGACACTGACCCTCAGCGGTACCTGTGTGCCTGCTTCTAGATGCCTCTACGGAGCTCACAGGGTGCAGCGAAGACACATCAGCTGTGCTGTCCTCAGCTCCTCCAAAGCCAGCCTGGTTTGCTCTTTAATGAGGAGCCCGGGGAGCATCTGCATGGGCCTCAGGCTGGACTCAAGCCACCACGGCTGAGTCTCATCCTCTTCAAAGGCTCTTGGGTCCTCATCAAACATGGTGCTACAGATCAGAGCCTCTTGCACCTCCTACAGCTCCTGTCTTCACGGAAGGATGGGGAGAACGGTGGGGAAGCACATCGGGGTGATCCAGAGGCTGCAAGAAGGGCTCAGGGCCAGAGGCAAAGGGTCCTCGGGTCCATGAGTGCTGTGGGCCAGACAGGATTTTACCCTGAATGGCACATGACCATGAAACATGAATGCAGGGAAGAAGCCAATTTGCTATCTGTGACAAGGCCCACAGGTGGGCATGTGCCACCAAGAGGTGGTGTTTCTGGACAGCCTGCAGGGCCAGAACTGACAGGAGGATTCAGAGTGGACACCTGGGGTTTTTCAGGGTTTCTGACCCACCCATCTGTCTCCTGCTAGATTCACAAAATGAAGCTCATATGAGATATTTGAAGAAAGTGACTCATCATCCCCACATTCTGCTCAGTGACACCAGAGTCCCCTCATTAGCGGCAGCTCCTCTGCTCTCTCCCAGAAGAATGCCCAGAGAATGCCTGAACCCCTACCCAAGTTCTCAAAGAGGCACCTGCAGAACAGCCCACCCCTACTCTCCCACTCTGCCTCCCCAGGCTTGGCTCCCCATCTCTGCCGCTCACCCTCCTCCGTCTCCTCCCCTCCTCCCTGTCTCCCCCCTCCTTCCCCTCCACACCAGGTGTGTATTTTCAGAACCTCAAAAGCCTTCCCAAGCCTCTGACATTTACTCTTTGAAATTAGAAAATTTTCTATTTCTCTTTCCCAGAGCGAGGCTGCTGGGTGAGATTTCCCCAGGGCTCCTGCTTGCTCTTCTGGAGGTGAAGAGCCGGCGCAGAACTGGCTGTTGTCAGCCCAGCAGCGGTCGTGTCAACCAGCCATTATTAGGCACCCACTGTGCACCGGGCCCTTCTCATGAATTAGTGTGTTTAATGCACTGAAGAACCCTGTGTAGTTGCTGTTACCGCTTCCATGTGCCAGATGAGTGAACTGAGGCCTAGAGCGGTTTAATGACAAGTCAAAGGTGACAGAGCAAGAGAGAGGGGGACCAGGGATGAAGCCACGCGTCTCTGACTCTAAAGTCCATTTCTTTCCTCTGTGCTCTGCCAAGGCCCATGGGCGCTGGTGCACCAAAGCAGCCTTTGGGAGGACAAGTGCAGAGGGGACAGGACATCAGGCAGAGAGACCAGCAAAAAAAAGGCACAGAGGCAGGAACATGCTGTTCATGTGTGAGAGGGCATCTGGTGGGGTTCATGTCCAGGACCGGAGAGAACCAGCACAGCTGTGTGGTTGCAAGGGACAGAAACCCCAGCTCCTTGTGGCTGAACCTGAAAGGAAATGCATCACTCCTCTGAGTGGCCCGTCTAAGGGTGAAGTGGATAGGGGTGAGAGAAGGGCCTGATCCCAAAGGAAAGACTGCTGACCAGACCAAAAGAAAGAGCAGACCACCAGAATCAGCACACACCGAGCGCTTAGGTGCATCAAACCCTGTGCTCAGCATTCTGTGTGTGTTATCTTATGTATCCTCTCGACAACACTATGGGTGGATATTATCAGTTCCAGTTTGTAGATGAGCAAACAGAAAGGTTCAGTAACATGCCCAGGGTCACACAGCAAGTAGGCAGCAGAAGCTTGATTCGGATCTGACTCTAGAGTTTAGGTCTTAACTGCTGCACTGCCAAACCCCCTGCACGACTGTTTGATCATAGTGGCCTGGCACATGCCCTACTCTGGTTTCTTTTTCACATCTCTCCGGATGTGAATCTACCCACAGCCTTCCTTAATTCAAGCACCCGGAGACTAGATGGCCAAGAAGCCAAAGTCCCATGCAACACAGACTCATCTTCAATGGGACTCCCAACTCTGACTATAACTAGAGCAGAGCTGAGAGACCTCCCGGATTGTAGGACCAAACGTCCCTACCCAAACCCCTAAAATTCTCTGGTGCCTTTACTAGAGAGGTGGAACTTCCCAACATGGCCTACGAGGCCTTCCCAGCCTGATCCCAGCCCTCCTCACTTCAACCCTTCTCCCTTACATCATCGGATGCACTCACGCTTGTCTCCTGATCATGCTGGCCTCCCACCCCAGGGCCTTTGCACACACAGTTTCCTACACCTGAAATGCTCTCCCCTCCCCCCTTTCACCTCGAAAGCTCCTGCTCATCTTTCAGTTCAATTATCGCCTCTTCAGAGATCCCTGCTCTGACCTTCTTATGTGCAACACCATGCAACATGAAGCTGCAGTTTCACATACATTTGCATTATTTGGGGGTACAATGCCTCATTCTTGTCTATTCTTTGGGAAGTCCAGAACCACCTCTATTTTAACTAACTGCTGCCTCCCCAGCACCCAACATAGTGTCCAGTAAAGGCTGGGTGAATGTAGGGGCGCACAGACTCCACAGTGGTCTCTGGACATGAATTAGCTCCCATCGGGGACTATGGCACCTTCATGAGATAATCTATAGTTGCAGGAGGCCCAGGGAAGGGAGGAAAACGGAGATGCCATGGAAGGACCTATCTCCTCCCTCGCCCACTGTCAGCCCTACCCAATTCCAGAAACATTGCCCTAACATACATTCTGTATTGCAGCGGCGCCGACGAGTTTCTCCCAACATAGTCTTCTCTACTTCTTTTGAAAACAGAGCTTCCACTTTCAGGTGTTTACATGGTTGCCCAGAACAATTTCATTTCCCAGCTTTCTCTGCAGCAAGGTGTGGTCATGTGACAAAGTTCTGCCAATGGCATGCGAGCAGAAACTGTGTGTGTGCGTGTGTGTGTGTGTGTGTGTGAGAAAGAGAGACCTCCAGACTGGGCCCTAAAGGAAAAGTCCATGCCTTCCACATTCTCCCACCTCCCTGTCCTTCCAGCTGGACTGTGGCCATGGAGATGAGCTGTATTATCCCAGCAGACAGAGCAAGAGCTTAGGAAACACAGAGCAATAAGGTGCAGGGAGGCTAGGTCTCTAACCCGTTCGCTCGGGACACTGACATTGGGATTGTTCCATGAGAGATAAATGTTGTTTCCAGCTGCTTAAGCCACTGTTAAAGCCACTGAGTCTTATTTCCCGTACCTTAATAACACACCGATGAAGGTCACTGGCACGGTAGTTGAAGTGTCTGTGGTAAGCTTCTTATGCAAAGAGCCTGCGTGTCAGTCACCCATTACAGAGGAGCAAGCCACCCCAACGTTTAGTGACTTACAACAAAAGCTTTTCTTTAGTTCACAGTTCTGGGGTTCAAAATTGAGGCTGGGCTCCTCTGAACAGCTCCGGCTGACTTTCTTCACGTCTTGTTGGTGAGTTGCTGGTCAGCTAAGCAACCCCACTCCTGTGGATTGGTGGGGGACGGCTGGCTGCAGGCTGAGGCAATGGGGTGCCATGGTCTCTTGGAGGACTAGCCTGGGCTTGTTGTCAGAGTGGAGGGAGGCAGGGCTCTGAGATGGGGAAACCTTCCCAAGGGCACACGCGCTCTGGCACGAGACTATACCCACCGCATTCTCTTGGCCAGGGCAAGTCAAGGGATGGGGAAGAGACTCCATTTCTTAATGGGAGGAGCTGTAAAGAATAGAGATGCAAGAAGGGGAGAGAAATTGGGGCCATTTTTGCAATCAGTCTGGAAGAGGTCAATGTCTAATTCTATTACGGAGTTTAGGGCCCTGGAAGGCCAGGGCTCTGAAATATGCACATGGGGCATTGTCTCAGTCTCATTCCTATTGGTGCTTCAGCACAAGTGCTGGAGGCTCTGAAGGGGTTAACGTGGGCCATGGGAAGTGGCTTTGCCAGTCACCGCCCCATTTCCTCTCTTTCTGGGTGTGGGATTCCGGCATCTCGGCCTTAGGAAGAACATCAGAGGTTGCCCAGTCCCTCTCCAGACCCCGAATCCACCAAGATCTTTAGATGCCCATGCAATCACCCTGCCCACAGCGGGCCTGCTCTCTGCTTGGCTCCTTCCTTTACGGGAACTGGTTCCCTCCTCTAGGACAGCCCTGCTCACTAGGCATCCCGGCTGGCCGGGAATCTGACCCCCTAGCAGTCAGTTTTGGTGGAACGGCCTCTGTCATTCGCTGGCTGAGTGGCCCTGTGTCAGCTACTTCACCTCGCTGAATCTTGGTGCCCTGGTTTGTAAAATAGGGCCACCTCGGCCAGCCCACGTTAGACAGAGACAGGCTTCCACCTTCCAGGTTCCAGATATCAGACTTTTATTAACCCAGCCTGCCAGCGTGTTGTGGGTATTGCGGGGGCATTGCACCCTGGGCTTGTGCTCAATTTGTATCCACCAGAACCGCTTAGCCTAATTAGTTATGACTCAGTCTCCAGATCTCAGTTTGTACATCACTTCCTTTGAGAGACCTTTCGTGATCTAACCGAATGTCCTATCATATGTTCTCTGAGCTCTCCAGACACCTTTTACATTTGGCGACTACTGCTTCCTCCGTGTTGTCTTCCTTGCTATCTTTATGGTTGCAGAATCCCTTTTTTCTTAGCCTTGGTCTTTCCCAGGGGCTTGCCCAGAACTGGACTGGAAACAGGTACTCCATATAAGCTTGTGAATGAATGAATGAATGAATGAATGAATGAATGAATGAATGGGAGAAACTGGTGCTGCTGCTTGGCCACACCTCCCCTACTGTGGACAGTCTGTGGTCCTGGCTGTGAGGGCCAATGCTCAGGAACTTTCATTCACACATCTGTTCTTCCACACTCCTGTAGTAATTTATTGAGTGCCTACTATGTGCAGGCCTTTCCTAGGGCTGGGGTACCTTGGGGAGAACACAGGTGTGATCCTTGTTATAGGGAGCACACAGTCAGGTGGGAACGTGGCCTGTGACACCCACAATTAGTTGACAAGTCAGAGCTGCAGTGAGTCCAGGAAGGATCAGGTGCAGCAAGCCCTCTGCAGGGGAACTGGAGACTGTTGATTGGCATGTGATGACGGTGTATGGAGTCCCCTTCCTGAGCTGGAACTCCAGGGAGGCCACTGCCTGTCTCTGTGCCCTTGGGCAAGCTGCTCCCCCTCTCTGTGCCTCCGTTTCTCATCTGTCAAATGGTAGCTTTCATGAGGAGTGGGAGAGGTAACTTGCAAGAAGCACACAACACCCTGCCAGGGACAAGGGGAGCGCCAACCATGTTAGCACCATTAGCGTCAAGGGCTGGGAACCCCAGCATGCTCTCCTCCGGTCAGAGTCTCAGCTGGGTGGGTGTAAAAATTCACCCCTCAGGGAGTCTGGGGTCTCCCTGTGGAGAGGGTCTCCTTTGGGGATGCCTCCTCCCACACAGCACTCCAGAGAATTCCCCGCCGCAGCTGGATCACAGGTGCCTCAGATTTGGGCACATCCACCCACAGAGCAGACAAAGGGGGAGGAAAGTAAGCTGATGGTACCACTGATGGGAGTGATCGTCATGAACAGCTGGCTGTCCAGCCACCCGCCCACCCCACTCACAAGAGAAGCCACGGGGCAGGCAGGTTCGGGGACGGAGGCCTCCTCCCTGCAGGGCACACCTGGGCCCCCATCACCGGGTCTAGTGGAGCCATCAGATAAATCCAACATTTAGAAAAGGGGGGTGGGGTGGGGGATTCAGCAGATACTTTCCTGAAATTCAATGGTAATAAAAGAGAAAAATGGACCAGCTCACTCCAGACAGCCACCACCAGAGAAATAATTACACCACTCCTGTCCTGAGCCAGGGTGCTGGGGACCGAGGCACAGTAATTCATCAGGCACAGATTTATGGACTCTTCATGGGCTGCCTGCTCGTGTCTCCCTCCAGGTTTCTTAGGATACGTCTGTTTAGATTTCATCCAGACCGCCTTTTTCTGTCATCCCTGAGTGGGGAGGTATACCACCACCCCAGGTGGCATAATTGAATATTGATTTCCTGGCACTTACCCAGCAGAAAAACAGTCCATTCAAGTGAACCAGTGGTTTCCAACTTCTCCAGACCTCCCAAGGGCCTTGGTTTCCTTAACAACTTGTTGAGTTGCTGCTGTCACTTTAGGCAAGCGGAGAGCCCAGCCGTGGGCTTATTGGGACTAAGGCTTCATCGTTGAGAAAGCGTTGCAAGCCTTGGTTTTCTCACCTCTAAAATGGGAAGCATAGGAGTGGGAAGAGAGAGACAGTCACTTTTTACTATTTATATTTGTCTAACACTGGAGTTCTTTAAAACAAGCGCATATTTTTCTTTATAATGAGAAAACAAAATGCAACGGAATTATAGACAAAGTTAAGAAACATAAAGAAATGGAATTAGGCATCTCATTGGGTGGCAGTGGGGATTAACGAGAGACACAATGCACACCGCACAGGGCCGGCACCGACTGAGCGTGCCATGCCTGTAGCTCCCAGGCTGCTTCTGTGACTGGGGCTGATGACGGTAGTGGCTGTTGGAAGTCAGGGTTCTTGTCCTGGGTGTTGGCTGTGTGACTTTGGGCAAGTGCTTTAACCTCTCTGGTCTTGGTGACTGCATCTTTAAAATTAGAATGTCAGGAAACGCCCTCAACCTAATAAAGGATATAATAAAGGGGAAAACCCACATTTAATTTATACTTAATCGTAAAGAGCAAATGCTGCTCATCTAACATCAAGAACAAAACCAGGATGTCTACTCTGGCCACTTCTATTCAACGTCGCCCCAGGGAGGTGGGTAGCCATGGCAATGGAGCAAGAAGAAGAAATCAAAGGCACCCATACTGGAAAGAAAGAAGTGAAATTATCTCCTTTCACAGATAACATGATCTTGAATATAGAAAATTCTAAGGAATACACAGAATACAACTATTAAAACTCATAAATGAGCTCAGCGAGATGGCAGGATATAAGATTAGCATGCAAAAGTCAGTTGTGTTCCTATACACTAGAATGAACAGCCTTAAAATGAAACTGAGAAAACAATTCCATTTACAATTGCACCAAAACAATGTAATATCTGCAAATAAAAGTAACATATTTATGATCGATTGGTTTCAACAAGGGTACCAAGATAATTAAATGGAGACAGAGTAGTCATTTCAACAAATAATACTGATACAACTGGATAAACATGTGAATAAATTTGGACCCCCCACTGAACACCATGCACAAAATTAAACTCAAAATGAATCGTAGACCAAATGCGGGAATTAAAATATAAAACTCTTCAAAGAAAACATAGGAGTGAATCTTTGTGACCTTGGGTTAGGGAATGATTTCTTAATGACATCAAAAGCACACAGAACAAAAGAAAAAAAATAGGTAAATGGACTTCATCAAAATTAAAAACTTTTGTGCTTCAAAGGACACCATCAAGAAAATGAAAAGACAACCCACAAAATTGGAGAAAATGCTTGCAAATCATATGCCTGATAAGGGACTGGTATCCAGAATATACAAAGAACCCTTACAACTCAACAATTAAAAGACAAATACCCGGCTGGTGTAGCTCAGTGGCTTGAGTGCGGGCTGGGAACCAAAGGGTCCCGGTTCGATTCCCAGTCTGGGCACATGCCTGGGTTGCGGGCCAGGTCCCCATGAGGGCCATGTGAGAGGCAACCATACATTGCTGTTTCTCTCCCTCTCTTTCTCCCTCCCATTTCCTCTCTCTAAAAACAAATAAATAAAATCTTAAAAAAAAAAGACAAATAACCCAATTTTTTAAAAAAGCAAAGATTTTGAGTAGACATTTTTCCAGAGAATATCTCTAAATGGCCAATAATCACACACACAAAAAAAATGATGCTCAGCTTCATTAGTCATTAGGGAAATGCAAATCAAAGTGACAGAGAGATGCCACTTCACAGCCAGTAGAATGGCCATAATCAAAAAGACAAATAATGACAAGCATTGGCAAGGATGTAGATAAATTGGAATTGTCACACCTGGCTACTGGGGATGTAAAATGGGAAAGCTGTGTGGAAAAATAGTTTGGCAGCTCCTCAAAGAATTAAACATATGACCAGGCAATGCCACCCCCAGGGGCACGCCCAAGAGAAATGAAAACATGTGTCCACACCAAAGTGTGTGCACAAATGTTCATAGAAGCTTTGTTCCTAACAGTGAAAATCTGGAAAAAGAACAAATGTCCTTCAACTGCTGAATGGTTAAACAAAATGCAGTATTTCCACACAATGGATATCATTCAACCATAAATGAAAGGAAGTGCTGACATGTCCTACAGCATGAATTAACTTTGAAAGGTCGCACGTCTATGGTTCCTGAGTCCCCCTCCGCAAAATGCCTGTGTTGTAGACTAATCCCCAAAGTAACGGTCTTTGGAGGTCAGGCCTTTGAGAGGTAATTAGATCATGAGGGTGGGGCCCTCATGAATGGGGTTAGCGCCCTTATGAGAAGAGATATGGGGCAGGTGATTTCTCTTTCTCTGCCATGTGAGGACTCACAAAAAAGTGACAGTTTGGAAACCAGGGAGAGCACTCTCACCAGAACCCAGCCAGGCTGGTGCTCGGATCTGGGGCTTCCCAGCACCCCAACCTTTGGGAAAGGGGTTTCTGGTGTTTAAGCCCCCAGGCTGTGGTATCTGTTGCGGCAGCTGAGCTGACTAAGGCTGCTCCATTTGTGTGAAATGTGTAGAATAGGCAAATCTAGAAAAGCAAAGTAGACCGGTGGCTGCCAGGGGCTGAAGGAACATGGGGAGTGACTGCTATTGGGTGGAGGGCTTCTTTCCAGGGGATGGAAACGTTCTGAAATTCGACAGCAGGAGTGGGTGCACATCTCTATGAATATACTGAAAACTACTAACATGCACTCATTGAAAGAGTGAATTTTAGGGCGTGCAACTTTTATCTGAATAAAGCTATCTTTAAAAGACTCACTATGACACTACTTCCCTGCCTGGAGGGAAGGGGGTGGACTGCAAGACCTTTTTATGTCCTTTCCAGTCCCTAAAACCCCTTCGTATTGCCATGGGGTTGGTGACCTTTCAGCTTAACACTCAGGAGTCTCTCTAAGGCTCATTTTCCTCTTCTATTAAATGACAGTTACTACCTCATGGGGTTAAATGAGATAAAATATGTGAGTGCCTTGAGCATGCAAGATATACAGAAATCAGTCAGTAGTTTCTCACTATTGTTAGTATGGCCAGTACAGAGATCCAGCCTGGGCCCCACTCAGGCCCTCCGCAGTGATGCAGGGAAGACGTAGGGTACACCCAGAAGTTTTACAGACCACGTATATATGTGGACACTGAGGGACCTGTCTCTCTCTGCTCCCTCTGCTCCCCCTGGTGCTGCTGCATGCCCACCTGTGAAGCCGTAGCTGAGAAGCCGTAGCCCTGGCCTGGAGCAGCTGCAAGCCCAGTGCCTGACGCCTGGTGAGCATTTGACGCAAGTGGAGCTGACAATGGGCCAGCGCTGACTTGGGCCTCAGCCTCTGTCCCTGTCTGAGGTGTGTCTTTGCCCTCCTCGGGCTCCCAGGGCTCCTCACCGTTGGCCCCTGGGCTCCAGCCCCATGTTTGGGCCCTGCCAGTTCCCACAAAGCTCCTGTGATGCCCATCCTTCATCTGGAGACACCTGTGTCTCCTCTGAATCCCGCCTCCTCGGAGCCCCCAGAACTAACTGCTCAGCTGCAACCTGCTGGTGTCTGGCCCACACCCCACACCTGCTCCATTTCCCGGCTGGCCGGAGTCCAGGCCTGCTTCACCCTGGTGCAGGAGAAGGAGGGATGGTGTGGGGGAGGAGTAAAGTGTACCAGAGTCAGGGCTTTTCTGGTCTCCAGGTTCCGTGCTATCTCCAAACAAAGCAGTTTCCAGGAAGAAAAAAGTTGGAAGAAGTGAGTTGACAGGTCTGAGTGATGACCCTGACTTCAGAAAATTGGAATAAAACACAACCATATGGGTATGCCCCGAGCAGATGTTTAAATGAGAAAATGAGCTAGTGGGAGAGCGCTCTTCCTCCGCCTTCTCGATCCCCACCCCCAACTCTCATTTCCTTCCGAGCTATGGGGAGGGACACAGAGAGCACCTCCTGTGACTTCCCGCTGCTCTAGGAGGGGACACACTTCAGCCTGGCCTGATGCTTCCTGTCTCCAGCCTCAGCTGCCCCCACCCACCCCCCCAAATCTTCACCCTGGGCATGCAGACCATTCTCCAGAACCTCAAATCGGCCATGCTCCCTCCCACCTCAGGGCCTTTGCCCATGCTATTCCCTCTGCCAGGAACACACTTCTCTGCTCAGTTAAGACAACCAGCAGGTTCCAAAACGGGGCGGGTGACCCTAGAAGTCAGGTGAACTGCATGCTGCATGCCTGGTGAGGGGGGAACCAGGACTCTGAAAAGGCATGGCTCACTCCTCGCCGGCCTTCCCCGGGTGTAACAAAAATGTGCCTTCACGGGCTTCCGTATGTGCTTCTTTTTATCATCTTGTCAACACATAACCTAAAAAATGTTCATAAGATGTCCCTTTTGTGCAGCATACACAGCAGTGGTTGTGAGGGGACAGAGCAGCTTCCCCACCTCCCCCTCCCCCGCCAGCTGCTCCCCTGCCTGCCTTTGGGCCCCTCTGGATGCCCCTCAGGCTCTGTGAGTCAGAAATGCCTTCTGGCTTCTGGGTTGATTTGGGGACTGAGGACAGTCTTGCCAAATGGCCCCTGGCCCAGCTTCTGACAGGCTCTTCTTAAAAAGAATGAGTGAACAGCAACAGGTTCCCTTGAACACAGACCTCATCTTATTCATTTGACTTCCGCCACAGTGTCAAGCAAAGTGCCAGTACTTAGTAGAAAGTACTTAGAAAAATTCTGGTTGAACTGTACAGGACTGGAGACAGAAACTGAACAAGCTCTCAAGGTTTGGGTCAAAGTGGCAAGAAACAGTGTGCGAATCCAATCCTTTTCCGTGGGCCTCTGGAGAGCACAGCACTTCAAGGAAGCATTCCGCAAGTCTTTGGGTAAAGTATAGAATTTCTTTCAACTGCAAATAGCCCTCACTCACAACGCTGGGTTCCCCATCTCCCTCCATCTCCTCCCCTCCCCCACTCTCTCTCACTCTCTCTCTCAATACCTATCTAGTGAGTCAATCTTCATGAATCATGGATTTCATATCTAAAAATTTGCAGTCCCACTAAAATCTATTTGCACCCCACCGATCAGTCCTCTCAGTGCCTTTGTTGTCATTCAAGGACGTGTGCAAAGGAGGGAGAAATTTGAGTAGCCCGTGTCCATGGTCCCAGCCAAAGCCACACGAGACTGCTCTGCCATCTTGTTTCAGCTGTCACACTGCACGCAAGTGTCTTTTTCCTGATTTAGTGCCACGGTTTTACATTTCTGTGCTTTTTGTTGTTGGTTTTTTTGATCCTCACCTGAGGATATGTTTACTGATTGTAGAGAAAGAAGAAAGGAGAGAGAGAGAGAAACATCGATCTCTTGCCTCCCGCCTGTGCCCCAACCAGGAATCGAACCCACAACTTGTTGGTGTACTGGATGGCGCTCCAGCCACTCAAGCCACTGGCCAGGACTTTTGTTGTTGATTTTGCTGAAGTGCTGTTTAGTGTTCCTAAGCCCAAGAAGACTGTGAGACTGTGATGTGCTGTAGGGAGAAAATACCTGTGTTAGATGAGCTTTGTTGAAGCATGGGTTACAATACTGTTGGCCACAAATTCAATGTTCTTGAATCAACAACATATATTAAATAAGTTGTCTTGAAACAGAAACACCCACAAATCAATATGTATTAATTGGTTTAGTTTTGCAGAAATTGCCATACTCGCTCCCAGAGGGACTGTATCATTCCACAGTCCCACCATCCATGTGTAGAGTAACCCACGTCTCCACGTTCTCGCCAGCATTTGCAAAGGCAGCGCCAGGTGACTTCCATGCTGGGTCATAAGGGAAAATAGAGTGTTTGTGTGGTTTGGGGGAACACTAGCCCCGGAGCCTCTGGCTACCACTTAAGTATTCCGACTGCCCTGAGGCCACCATTGTGAGGAAGCTCAAACCCATTCACCCAAACAGACCGCGTGGAGAAACTCTGGGACTACAAGAGGGGGACAAAGCAGCCTGCAACCCCCCTTCAGCTTCAGCTACAGTCCGATTGCAACCACACGCGGAGGGAGCAGGGAGGGAGTGAGGTCAGCGAGGTGGTCAGGGTGGGGTCTCAGTCCGCGTAGGGTCAAGTGGTCCATTGTAAGGACCCTGGTTTCTTTCCTTCCTGAGATGAGACCACTTGAAGGTTCTGAGTACATGATGAACACGATGTGACAAGTTTACTGGGATCACAGCAGGCTGCTCTGGGAAGAGCTGACTCGGGGGAAAGGGAGGAAGCAGGAGGAGCAGTTAGGAGGCCCCGGCAACAATTCCAGACAGAGGACGGTGACTGGAATGGAAGAGCAGGGAGGTGGCCGTGGAGCTGATGAGAAGCGGCCAAGTTCTGGGAATGCTTTGAAAGAGAGCCAGCAGGTGTGCTGAGAGAAGTGACCTGGGATGTGAGGGGAACAGAGGGTCACGCTGAACTCCAGGTTTCCGGCCTGAGCAACTGTGGGGATGGACTTGCCTCGGCTGAGATAAGGGTGACAGATGGTGGGAGCGGTAAGTTTGGGAGCGAGGCAAGTGGAAAACAGGATTCCAGTTGAAATTGTTGACTGACCAACAATATCATCTAGGTGTTTCATCACTAAAACCAGTTTGTTCAGGAAAAAAAATTGCAATCCAGCACATGCCAACGTGGAAGTTGAGAGGAGGGGCAGTTATAGCCGCCCAGCTTTCTCGCCAGCAGAGAGCTCTTCCTGTGCAGTTCTCACCATTGCAGAGAGAGAAAGAGATCCTCCCATAAGCCCTAACTCCTCCCACAGACCCCTACAACTGATATGTTCATTTGAAGCCCCAATCCCTCTTTATCAGGGTGTGTGGAGGACGTTGAATACCTGTTGGACACCCAGATAGAGGTGCTGAGTAGGCATTTGGATGCACAAGCCTGGAGTTCAGGCAGTGGTCCAGACTGAAACGTAGATTTGGGAGCTCTCATCGTATGAATGGCATGGAACGGATGTGAGTCTGATGAGGTACCCTAGGGAGTAAGGGGGGCTAAGGAGAAGAGGACCAAGGACCAAGGACAGAACGCGGGGCCAGCGCACGTATCCAGGTCACGCAGCCAAGGAGTAATCAGCAACGGAGACGGGGAGAGGGGCAGCCAGGGAGACCGGAGGAAAGCAGGAGAGGGTGGGAGCGGGGGGGAGTGAGGGCTGCACAGGAGCGATGGGTTGAGTGAGATGACAACTGAAAAGTGATCATTGGATGTGACAGCACAGAGGCCTCTGGTCGCTTTCTCAACAGCGGTGTTGGATGAGGGGTGGGGATGAAATCTTGATATGAGTGTTAAGAGAAAATTGAAGGAGAAAAGTAGGAGATTGTGAGTCTCGATAATGCTTTCAAGGGGTTTGACTGGAAAGATAAAGCAAAGAAATGTATTTGTAGCAGGAGAGTTTGGGGATTTTTTGTGTGGTTTACTCTTTGTGGGCGTCGACATAAATATCGGCAGGTCCGCACCCTGAGGAGCATGATCCAGTGGAGAGCAGACTTAGATAATGCGGGAGGGGAGGAGGGTTGCCGGGGCGATGCTCTTGAGCAGACAGGAAAGGATGAGATCTCCTGCACAAATGGCCTTGAGCAGGGACACGTGAGTCTCAGACCCGTGATGAATTTTCCCCGGAGTCTCCCAGCAAAGGTGCACATCCTTGCCGACATTTCATCTGCGCACAAACCGAGAGGGATATGGATAGAATGCTTTTGCATCCTGCTGTTCCTATATTTCAGCGACTTTATTCAAAAATATGTTGCCGAGATCCTCCCCTGTTAGTTCATGGAGACCAAACTCAATCTTTTTAATGACTGCTTAGAATTCAGTGATATGTTTGCACCATGACTTATGTTATGGACACTCAGGCTGTCTCCAATGCTTTCTTTGTCATTACAAGTGCTGCTGTAGAGAACCTCCTTGCATATCCTTGAGCTTTGCAGAATCACAAACTTCTAGAAGTAAAATTGCGAGGTCAAAAGATTGCCAGGTCCATTTTGAATGGTCATAGGTGCTGTTAAGCGCCCTCCACAAAGACCACATCAAAGAAGTCCCACTAGTGGTGTAAGACCGTGGCAAGTTCAAAGTGGGCACCAACTTTACCGTGGTGTCAGAACCACAGCTGACGTTCAGTCTTTGGGATCTCTTTCGGGATGCTGGGTCCCTTGCCAGCGTTCTGCTTTTCCAGCACTTGCTCTCTGACACTAAAAGCCTCACCTGATAGAGTCCCTTCCTCAGCGCTAGAATCAGCCGTTTCTCTGAGCATCTGCTGTGCCTTTTACTGGAGAATAGTATCAGAAATCAAGGTCTGGGCAGGACTGTGGGCTAGTGAACGTACCTCCAGCTCTATAACAATGGGATCCTCAACTTAGGGTAAAAGTAGCTCCAGAGTCACCAGATTATTGAGAAGATGACATGAGGCCTGCTATGTTCTATAACTATTAGTGGAATTTTCTTTCTTTGGTTTCTGATTATGTTTCTTTTTCTTGCCTCCCCTCCTCCCCGACCCCAACTTAGAAGAAGAGATCTGTGCGTGTTCCCACCCAGTACCTTGTACCCTTTCACTGGTAAAATAATATCCAAAATTTCCTTTGTGAAACCCCAAACCCTATGGGGGCCTGTGGGAGCTGGGCCCAGAAGTTTTGATCAGTTATTGGAAAGGGGAAGCTCTCGCTTCTCTGCTGGACTCAAGTTGGGCTGGAAACCATCTGGTAATGGGAAGAAGGTCCCAAGAGTTCCCAAGACACAGCACAGGAGCCCCAGCTGAGCCCTCTGGGCTGGGGCTCAGGCTGGCTATGGCTGTGCAGATCCGTGTGGCCAGCAGCAGCGCCGAGGACATTTGTCTTTGGCCAGTGCTGGGTTGGCATCAGTCATGGGAGGGTGGAGCTTGCTGGTTCTGAGCCCTGGGTGCTCCATGTACTGGATGCTCTTAGTGACTCCAGCAGGGACTGAGGGTGCCCTGCCCATGGTCCCTGGGCACTGGCCCTCACACACCAAAGAAGGCTGCCTAGTGAGGACACCTGCAACTCATTTCCCGTTCCTTCCATCAGAGTGCGGCCAAGTGTCCAACAACATTCATCCCCAAACAGAGCATCCACTATGTGCCAGGAGCTGTTCTGGGCACGGGGACACAGCTCTGAGGGGCAGGAAAAGCCCCATCCTCGTGGAGCTGAAGCTGGGTGAGGACACAGCCAGTAACAGACACAGCTTTTCCTGAGTCAGATGGTGACGCATGCTAAGGAAACACATGGCAGGGGCGCAGGAACAGGTGATAGGTGGGCCTGTCAAAGTCTGACATGGCCTCACTGCACGCAGAGTGAACAGGGAGGCAAGTCCTGCCTAAACCCCCAGGCTGGACACAGCGGGGTACAGGCTAACAGAGGTAGAGACGAGCGCTAACTGAGCATCTACGAGAACGGAGCGCCCCCTCGGCCCTCGTGTGGGGAAGGAGGGAGCCAGTCTCTGTTCTCCCATCTCTCAGCAGTGTCCGCACATGGCCCATGCCTAGAGAACTGCGGCCCCTGCACCCCTTTTGCCCAGGGTCTCAGGGTCTCCTTCCTCAGCAGATGGCACCAGGAGGGAGGAGGCCCTGGGAACAGGGTGGGGCTGAGGAGAGAGCAGGACTCCCTCACCTCCTTGCCCAGGCACAGCCATCACCCTGAGAGGGGAGGAGAGTGACTCAGACGCCCTCTCTCCCGGGGCGGGGCTGGGGGCGTGGCTTGTGCTCCCCTAGTGAGCGCGCGCGCGGCCCCGCCCCCTCCCAGGCGCTGAGCCCCAGCCCTCCGCCTCCCTTGTAGCCGAGTTCCGGCACCTTATGTTCTCCTGCTGATTAAAGCGTAATTCATTTAAGGCTCTCTGATGGTTATTTCATGTTCCCAAAGCAAATTTTTCACAGAAAGATCAATTCCAAGAAAACACCTAGCGTCTGTGGAAATTAAATCTATTAACAAGTGAAAAGTGGCCAATTGCTACAGGAAAGGCCTTTGACGAAGACCCAGAAATACGAAGACTGACAGCTGCTCTGCTGGGAGCCCTGGAGTGGCGTTTCCGCAGGAGCTTTATGAGTCTGGCTGTTTTATTCTTTCCCAGTGGCAGAAATGAAATTCCATTTCTGAATCCAGAGAGAAAGGTTAAGGGAAACTCATCAGAGAGCAACTCAGCTGTGTGCCGTGAAAAGGGGGCCCCTCATGGGCGACCCTCCAAGAGTTTCTGCTCCTCAAATGCAGGGACGATGTCAGGGAACAGCCTTGGGATCCCACAGTCCCCCTCGCCCCCGAGGGGGTGGTTTGAACGCCAGGCGTTCTCACTGGGCAGGGGCAGCGGGAACCCAGGGAACCTGAAATGCCACTCTGCCCTGCGGTCCATCAGGAAAAGGGGGCCAGACGGGGATTCCAAACCAGCAGAGACCAATTTTGGAGGCCACGGGGGTAAGAGGAGAGAGGAACACTCCCTGAATTCTAGAAAATCTGAGAAAGGGGTGATTCCCAAAGATTCCGAGTGCCGGAAAGGGGCAGAGCTCCAGTGCTTCAGATGACACCAGAATCCCAGCATAAAGATGACACCTTGTGGGGATAAGACCAGCTCCCAGCCCCGGCAGCTGCCCAGCACTGTGCCAAATGCTTTGCCGTGTTACTTCATTTAAACCACAGAATAACCCCAAACACCATGACGTGAGCAGTAGCATTATTATCCCCCCTTACAGAGGAGGAAGCTGAGGCTCAAAGAGGAAAAGTCACTCACCCTAAAGCACACAAAACTGCGAGGTGATTCAGACCTAGGTAGTCCTCATATCATGCCTTTCAACAAGTCATCATCGAACTCCTACTTGTACTCCCCACAAGGATGGGGAGCTCATCACCCACCAAGGTAGCCCATTTCATCTCAGGTCAGCTTTGATTGCTGGAAAGTCCTACGGGCCACATGGGGAGAGTAACTCCCTCTTCCATGTGGCAGCCCTTCCTTTACTTGAAGACAGCTCTCTTGTCTCCACAGGGCTTTCTGTCTCCAGGTTCGACAGCCCTATTGCCTTCAGCGTCACTCATCACACATCCTTCCTGCAGCTTGCTCCTCCGACCGAGCTGGAGGTTCCCGGCTGCCTTGACCTTGTCTCACAAGGTGGGATGCAGGTCTTCCAGGAGGAGCTTAGAGAGAACAGGGCTAAACACCTAGCAGCAGAAATCATGTCAGCGGGATGAAACACAGCAGTTCACCGTTCAATGCCTGTGTGTAAGTTGTAGCCACGGCGCCTGGCCCGGACGCTCAGAGCCCACCTCAGGGGAGGGCAGGCGCTCACAGTGAGGGGAGCTCGGACCCATGGAGAACAGCTGGGCTCGCTCTGCGAGGTTGGAGCACAGGCTCCGGGTCAGAGGAGTCACCGCAGGTCTGTGCCGGATCCTGCGGCTTGTGCTGCCACATGCGCAGTGGCAGGGCCTGGCTCTCCACAGGCAAGGCTGGGAAGCGTTCACAGGTCTTCGGTCTCCTGCCATGAGATGCATCCTACTGTGGAGCCAAACCAGAGGAGGAGAGAAGGAAGGGCCAGCAGCAAACATTTTCTGGACGTCTGCAGTCTGCAGGGGAGACAAATGCTGTCCGGCAAGACCTGCTGATGTGAGAGGCACGGTGGCCAGTGGGGAAGTCGTGGCACCTGGGGTGTGAAATTCAGCACTTCTGAGCTGTGTGACCCCGGGCAAGTCACTCAGCGACTCTGGCCTCAGCTTCCTTACTAGACATTGGGGCTAATAATAAATCACCTCTCTGGGGTTGTTTTATTATTTTTTTCATGCTTGAAAATATCTTTACTGGAAACCATAAAAAATGCGCAAGGAGATTTGAAAATGCAGCCAAAGAATTTATAGAAATAACAACTACAATAAAAATTTACAACTCAGTGGATGAATTTAACATCAGATTACACACAGCGAGAGACTTGGTCGCCGATGCAACGTCCCGCACATGTGTCCACACGCAGCCGTTCCCCATGAAGCAGTGGCGAGGAAGACGCAGAGGGTCGGCCAGGAGCTCGAGTAACCGTGACTATAGATTTCTACTCTTTCTCCTCCTCCCTCACCTTGAACCAGCCCTCCAGCTGACCTGGCCTTTTATACCGGACACTCCTCCGGCCCGAGCCCCTCTCCCACGCCCCCCAGGTTCTCTCTGGGCCAGCCCAGTGGCTCCACCTCTGTCTGCAGACCCTTCCCACTCTCCTCTGCCCCCGCCTTTGGGGACTGCACTCTCTCTGATGCCCTGGTCCCATCTGCCCAATTCGGATGTGAACGCTCTGGTCCGGGAGACCACGGTGAAGTCATCTCTGCATTGAAACTGGGAGTGTGGGGGCTGTGGGGTTGTCCTGGATGGTGGGAGGGGAAGCTCTGCTCGTCTGCCTTCCACCTGCCTGGCCCTTCACCAAGGACTGAATCCAGCTGGACGGACCAGGAACCCAGCACACAGAAGGAGCACCTACTGTACATCAGTAACTTTATATTTATCAGTTCATTCGATCATCACAACAAGACTGTGAGGTGGCAGTACTCATTCCTATTTTGTTAGTAAAGAAACTGAGACTCAGAGCAGTCATTTGGCCCAGGGCTCACGGCAGGCATGCTTCTGGGACATATTTAAACCAAGGTCTCCCAGGCTCCTAAGCCCTGTGATTGCTTACACCTCAGTGGCCTTATGTGGTCACGGAGAGAGCCCTCCCCAGAGCAGCTGTACTTAAGGTCTTACAGGTCCTGGAAGGTGAAGTGAGAAGGGCTTTGAAGATGACTGCCAGGAAGGAGTGCAGGACGGGAATGGGAGAGGAAACCTCCACCAGGGTCGCCCAGCCTGGGTCTCAGCCTGAGCTCTCCCGCCCACACACTGCTGGCCATGTATCTCCTCTGAGCCTCAGTTTCCCCATCTGTAATCCTGCACCCAAAGGCCTGTCTCCTGGGATTCTGTGAGGGTTACATGTGAAAGTGCCCAGCACAGCACTTGGCTTAGTGAAAATCGGCTGGAACCGAACCTCGTTCCCTGAGATGTGGCGACCTGGGACTAGAACCTGTGTTCGGATGCCCAACTCCGACCCTCCTGCCCTTCCTCCTCTGTGGGGCCTAAGCCAGTGCCCTCCCCTTGGACCCAACAATGAGTCGCATCACACACGGTGACTCCCTTGGCCACATGCCCTCCCCAACATTCAAAGATGACAGAATTCATCACTCGCAGGGACGACCGCAGCTCCACCCCAGCTCCGTCCCCGCCCCCCTCTCTCACTTTGTGACTCTGTCCCTTGCACTACAGCTGGGTGCACTTGCAGAGAGCCCCTAATAGCCAGTCCCTCTGAGGACTGCCGTGTGTCCCCCATAAAGATATTCATTAGTCTGTCTGACATCAACACTGTTTGTTCTCAGGTTAATATGCTTCACTTAATGAGGCATTTATTTTCAGTTAGAAAACTTCTGAAGAAGCATGTTTTCTCCTGATGAACTAAGCTGATGAGTAGATTAATCCTAGACTTGGAGAAACTGACTAAGAAAATGAATTTAACCGGCTTCTTCTTTGGTTGTGAGCTGAGTTTAAATTAAGATGTGTAAAACCTGTCATTTCTTACGGGAAGAAACAGGAAGGAGATCCCCACTTGGTGCGGAGATAGGTCCCCCTTTTGCCTCTTTGCTCCCTCTGCCCCCCACCCCCCGCCCCAGCTCTGGAGGGGACAACATGACCAGGGACGAGCTACGGTGTGTGAGGAAAGCAGTGTCTGCATCAGAGCTACAGGAGGGGCTGGAGCGTGGAAGGGGAGCTCTCCTGTGGGACCGCGGACGGAACAGGGCGTCGGATGCCCTGTCTCCGCCATTGCCAGCTTTGTGGGGGTCACTGAGCCCAGCACGTAGTGGGCACTCAATAGGTGTTTGTTGAACGAGTGAAGCAGATGCTCAACAAATGGTGGCTTTAATGTTGTTCTGTTAATCCCATGGTCTCATACAGGAGGAGATGCCCATTGCCCCAGAGACAGTGGGCAGGTGAGCCAGCGCTCATGACTCCTGGCCCAAGGGCCAAGGGTGACCCAAAGGCCAAATTTCCTTTGATGAGTTGACCAGTGGATGTCCCCATACCCTCGCCCCTTGGTCACTGGAGCCACCGCCTGCCTCAAGACGCCAGCCAGCATGAACTATCTTCCTACAAAAGTGGGCTGCCAGGCCAGGACAACTCCCTGCCTATCCTTGCCCCTCTAAGCCAGAGATCAGCATCCATCCCACTTGCTCAGTGGCCAAAATTCACTCTGAGGGCAAGACTGGCTTGGTTTTCTTGTGTTCATAGGTGGGGGTAGGTGTGTGTGGAGGTAGGGGGGCAGTTTGCAGGCAGGCAGAGCTGTGGAATGAGAGACCAGGCAGCAGCTTGGCCATAATCCAGGCAGGAGATGGTGGTGGGAGACATTGATGAACCTCCACTTTGCAAGGTGGCTGCGAAAGTTTGCCGAAAGCACCCGGCACAGTGCCCAGCACGGGACGTGGTAGCCGTCCACAGCAGCGCGTGGACAGAGCCACCAGAGCTGCAATGGCGCCTCCCGGATGCCTTGCCTCATGTCTCTTGGCCCAGTAGCCATGCCCAGTCTGTCCAAGGAGATGAACAAACTCTGAGGCAGCAACAAAAATTTGCTGATGACGAGTTGCAGGGGGGAGTCCTCTGTGCAGAGGATGAGGTCTTCACAGCAGGAGGGAAAGAGAAGAGGGGAGGATTAGATTCGTGAGAAACACTAACCTCTTACGTGTTCGACATGCGCTTAAGCACTTTGAAAGTGAAGGTAACCTTTACAGGCAGTGTCCTCTTCTCAATTTAAATAAAGTCAGTTTACGGCATCAAAGCACCCGTGATGACTGAATTCTCCCAGGCCGAACCCTTTCCTCCTGTGATATATTTTCTGGATGGAATTTTAACAAGCGGTAATTAC
This sequence comes from Micronycteris hirsuta, assembly GCA_004026765.1. NCBI lineage: Eukaryota > Metazoa > Chordata > Mammalia > Chiroptera > Phyllostomidae > Micronycteris > Micronycteris hirsuta. Next base: position 44,989 of record PVJI01006144.1, read on the forward strand.
ATCAATAGCATGCTATGTTCACATGGGCAAGAGGTCACATGTGTTTCTTTTGGAGTGAGACTGGCAGCCACTTTGGATCAGCAAATGTGGCTTTTAAGTGCCTGTGTTGGAAGGGGATGTTCCCGGCAGCACAGACAGCCTCCGGGCAAGCCCGCCTGCAGCTGTTCAAAGGCGGCACTTGCTGCCGGTTGGCTTTGTTCTCTCCGAATGTTTCTGGCAGAGAATTCAGAGGTGAGGACAGACGGCACGCGGGGAGTACAGAGCAGGAGCCACAGTGTATAAACTAGAGCTGCTAGACCAGTCGGGGTCCACGGCTCCTTCTGAGTCGAATCAGATAATAAATAAGTCCAAGGGAAGCCCGAAAGGAGAGGAGGCGGGAGGGATGGCCAGGATGAACTGTTCAAAGTCCTGCCTGGACCACGTCGGTCCGGGATCCACTGTCGACCCCCAGTCCCTGCCCTGGCCTGGGGGCCTTCTCTGGTCACCAATCCTACCTGGTGCCCTGAGTGGTAGAACTTAACTGTCTGAGCAGTGACGTCCCTGCCCGGGGACAGCCCCCCACCAGCGCAGGGTCACTGGTACCGTGCATACACGCCCAGTCCCATGCCGTCCCGGGCCCTGCTGGCTGGCTCTGTGACAGGTGTGCTCCACCCTGCCTCCTGGTTTGCAGTCTGATCACCCTCCGGCCCCCACAGTGGTGACTGCGGTGACAACACAGCCCTTATTGGAGGGCCTCCCCTCCTGTCCCGCCCCCTCGCCGCCCTCACGTGTTTCCTTCACCTCCCAACACAGCCGCGGGCACCAAATCCTGGTCCTGGGCTCTGCTACCAGGGGGCCCGAGGCCAAGATGGACACGGGGAAACGGAGGAGGGCACAGGGCGCTCTGGGTGGGGCTGGCCCACGGGTGTGCCCGTTACTGGGAGTCCTTTGAGTTGCACATTTACGGTGTGTGCACATTTACTTTCCTCTATGTACATTTTACGTTATCCCATGCTAAAAAGCATGTTCATAAATAGAACGGGGCCCTTTTTACGGGGACGGCCAGAACATACCGGAGGGGAGGGGGGACAGGAGCCACACTGGACAGACACCCGGCACACGGGGCACGTGGACAAAGAAGTTCATTTGTCAAACGATGTGCAAATGAGTTCATTAATTAGAAAATCCATGAACCACTGAGGAAAGAAATGAACCAAAGAATAATGAATAATAAATTCCTGAATGAGGTGGAGAATAAACGAGCACATTTAGGAATGAGTAAACAAATGAACCACTGGAAGAAAAAACTCCCTGATGACTGAATGCATGCGAAAATGAGCAGCGGAAGGAAAAATGAATAAGCGGAGGTAAGAATGAATGCACCAAGGGTGAAGCAAGGGATAAATGAACACAGGAATGAGTGTGGGAAGGCATAAATGAAAGAAAGCATAAATGGATGGAAAACACTGAGGAAGTGAATGACTGAATGGGTAGACATGAAGCATAAAAACAAAAAGCAAAGAAGAGCCCTGACTGGTGAGGCTCCACAGATTGAGCGCGGCCTGCAAACCAAAGGGTCGCCGGTTCAATTCCCAGTCAGGGCACATGCCCGGGTTGTGGGCCAGGTCCTCAGTTGGGGGCACACAAGAAGCAACCACACATTGATGTTTCTCTCCCTCTCTTTCTCACTCTCTTCTCCTCTCTCTCAAAATAAATAAATAATTTTTTTTAAAAAAAGCAAAGAATAACTGCATAAATGCATCAGTGGGCAAATGGTTCAGTGTGTTCTGGCTGGACATGAGGGGAAAGTAATTGGCAGACCAGGAAACTCAGCTCCGAGGGAAGGGTTTCTACTCACACACCCGGGGCCAGGGGCTTGGCCGGTCAGCGTGCTCCTCTCAGAGGCGTCTGCTGGGGTGACTTCAGTTTGGAGTGAAGAAGAACACTGTTAGCAAATATTAAAGAGGCCACGAGTGAGCCCCTCCCTAGGGTGAACCGGGTTCAGCGAAAAGAGCTAAATGGAACTGGCTGCGTGGTTTGCACTCTCAGGTCAGATAGTTTCCCGTCATTCAACAACCCCCAGCATGATTTTAATAATATTATTTAAACAGCTACTCCCACCGTCTCCTTGCAAATTAACCTCCAGAAGGAGTAATTAATGTCACAAGGGAAAGGCTACTGTGTGGCTCAGCAATAAGGAAAGGGGTGGGCACTGTCGCTAGGATCATCCTGTGAAACTCCACAAGGGGCCCATGTGACACGTGGGGACTCAGAAGTCCCACCCACTGCCGTGGACACTGAACGCGGTGCTCACCCATCTGGGCCTCAGTCCCTTCACTGTAAGACGAGCTGGGTTTCCCTAATCCCCAGCCTCCCTGGGGGAACCACGGCAACCTTGTTCCAGTCAGCGTTGCTCACTGCCCCCACCGTATACCAGGGCACATTCCCCGTCACGGGGTGGCAGATGCCACCCCTCCCACGGCTACAAGGGAAAGGACGTGGGTAACACAGCCCAGGCCTGGGACACTGCAGACACGGTTGCTGCTGTCACTGCCTCAGTGAAGAATAAAGACACAGCAGAGGCTGTCTTGGGAGAGAGGCTTCCTGCCTCTTTGTCCCTTTGGAAATTTCCTTCGTGGGCTGTTTAAGCCAGTTCGATGATCTCTTATTCCTCTGATAACATAAAGCTTCGCTGCCGAAGGTATTGTCATCCAAGCTTTATTGTCACTGTGAGGTCCACAGATGCATCTCTCATACAAGCCCGGGAGCAGCCCCTGGCCCATGCCTCTGTCGCCCTGCCCTGGGGACAGGATGGACAGAGTCTCCTTGTGTCCCCACAAGAGCAGCATGGGGGTGTCATCCTCCGATTGTACAGACAAGGAAACTGAGGCTTAGAGAGTGACGTCACTTCAACGACACAAGAACAGATGTTCCCAAGCACCTGCTACGTGAGACCCAGCAGTGAACGAAGTCCCTGCTCCGTGGAGCTGGCGTGGTGCTGGGGGGCACAGGTCATAAGGGCTGAGGTGTGAAATGTGTCAGGTGGTGACGTGTGAAAGAAAGAGCACAGCTGGACATCAGGTGGCCTTGTTTGTGCTAATGGGAGGCTGGCCTGTGTCCTACCACCATGAGGCTTCTCAGGGCTGCTTCCTGCGAGGGCGGCCCTGGGCACAAAGAACATTCTTATGGGAATAACAGGCGTGTGGAGTAGGACCCAAGGACACTTCATTCATTCGTTCGTTCACTCAGTCACTCATTTACTTGTTACCCAGGTCAGCTCTGCATACAAGCCCGTGACACCAGGCAGACAGGCCTCACTCCCAGAACTCGCGCTCCAGCCGGGGCCTGACGCCTGACGCCTGCAGGTCAGCCAACGGGGCCATGCCGGCTCTTGGCCTGTGTAAGCCTCAGGGTCCTTGCCTTTGCAATGAGGTGGTAACAGCCTTATTGACCGGTCACCCTGTGCTGGGAATGGCACTGGGGGTCCACATGCCGCCCCCCTGCCCAGCCGCAGACTGCCCTGTGGCCCACGGTGCACAGGTTAGAAACCGAGGCCCGGAGGGGGAGTCAGCTGCTTGGAGTCACGGAGTCAGCAGGCAGCTCCAGGGCCAGAGGACTCCCGTTTGGGTCCAGGCTCGGCCATTGCCCGGCTGTGTGACCTCAGCAAGCCTCCCACCTCTGAGCCTGTTTTCTCTCAGTGCAGTGACAGTGACAGCAGTGCCACCTCCAGGGCTGTGGTGAGGGGTAAGTGAGACGGCGTGTGGGGTACATATGGGACAGCGCCTGGCACAGAGTCGGTGAGCATGAGGATTGCTTCTGCCTCTCAGTGCTGACTGTACTTGGTCCTGGTCGCCCTTAAACAGAACACGCTATCATAACCCTTTAACAAACGTGCCCTTATCTCCAGTTCGCAGATGGGCAAACTGAGGCTCAGGGGAGTGGAGTCTCTTGCTAAAGTCACAAGATGATGAACAGCAGAGGCAGATTCTCTCATCTCATTGTGTGTCCTACGCATCCTGGTTTTCTCCTTTGCCTCTTTCTTTTCCGTCTTGTATGCATCTTCTGCTGTCCATATATCCATCAAATCGTCTTCGTTACCTTTCTGCTTCTACTGGTTTCAGAAGTCTGCATCCCATTTCTTTCAGTTATTAGCCCCCTTAAAGGAAGGAAATGTATTCATTTAGATTTAACACAGTCTAAAGCCAACCAGCATCCCATCCCGCCCTTTAAATAACCCCAAGACCTTCCAATACCTTAACTGTGATCTCCCCTCTCATCTTAATGTCGGTGTTCTCTAGCACTATGACCCCACCTTCCCCTTCTCCCTCTCACAGCTGAGTTCTTACTGTTCTCGTTACTGGTTTTCCTCATGTTTCATGAAGTCAGTGAGTAATTAGATTTATTCAAGTACACAAATATTTCTGCATGCGCTTCCTACTCCTTCCTTTTCATCTTACTCCTTCCTTTTAGGTTCAATGTTCTTTTGGAAGCGATCTTTTATTTGTTCTTTTAGCAAGGATTGGTAAATGATTAACTATCTGAGTTTTTATGTACAAATATCTTTTTTCCCTTAGTGTTGAGTGATGGTTTAGCTAGAACTAGAATTCTCCTTTGGTAGTTATTCTTCTTGGCACCAAAAATGTTTTCCACTGTTCTCTGGTCTCCATTGTTGCTCTGAAGTCATCTTCTGTCAATCTGCCTTCCTTTAGTTGAACTGTCCTTTCTCTGGTTGCTTTGTTTTAAAAGATATAAACTACTTTCAATGCTTCCTTTTATTTTCTACCACTCCACCAGTTCTAACCTGCTCTAACACTGTAGATTGGTTATGTCTGCTTTAGAACTTTTTATCAATAGAATATCACAGCGTGTTCCCGTTTGCATTTTGTTTTCTTCCTTCTCAAAAGTATCTTTGTAGCCGTAGTTCATCGATTCCTGTTGGTACAGATAGAGGTAGAGGGATAGGTAAATTTCAAAGTAGATCCAGGTCTAGACATAAACATAGATTTTTAAAAAGATTTCTTAGGCTGCATAGAGCTTCTTGAATCTGAAAATCATCTTTCATAAATTCTGGAAAAGTCTGGGTCCTTATAAATTTAATCATTTTTGTCTTTGCTTCTTTTGGTATATCCTAGCACCCCTATTTAATATATGGTGGATCATCTTATTCTAATCTAATGTCTCTTAATATCGCTTTCATGTTTTCAGTGATATACTTTCCTGAACTATGTTCTGGAAAGTTTCTTTATGTCTTTATTCCTGTTCACTTGTTTTATTCCTAGATTTGTCTCATCTGTTATTTTATTCATTCACTGAGTTTTTATTTCAAAAAGTAGATATTTTCTTTTTAGGTAAATATTTCATTTCCCAATATGGGAAATGCTCTTTTTTCATAGTATCTGGTTCCATTCTCATGATATTTTTAAAGACTTTATTTTTTTAGAACAGTGTTAACTTCATAGCAAAATTGAGAGGAAGGTACAGAGACTTCCCACATACTCCCTACCACCGGACCTGCGTAGCTCTTCCCATTATCAACATCACTCACCAGAATGGTACCTTTGTCACAACTGATGACAATAATCACCCAAAGTCCGTAGTTTTCATTAAGGTTCACTCTCATGTTGTATATTCTATGGGTTTGGACGGATGTGTAATGGCACACATGAGGGCGTGAAAATATTTGTGTGCCCCCAAACCCTCTGTGTCCCACCAGTTGATCCCTCCCCCAGCATTCTTTCAATTTTGATTTTTTTCTTCCGTGTCTTTATTTGAAGAGTGTTTGTATTAGAGTTTCCCTTGTAATCCTCCTTTGGATTATCTTCCTCTTTTCTTTTGTCAGCTCCCTCTCCTGTATGATGTCCATTCCCCATTTGCTTTGGAATTGTGGTTTTTGAGCTCCTCTTTAGTGGGTCCGTCTCTTTGGGAATCCCATGTCACATGAGTGGAGGAGGTAGCCCTACTGAACTGTTCTGGGTCAGCTTCTTCAGCTGCCCCAGAGGTATCATCAGCCCGGGACCACTTAGGAATTACTTTCTTGGCTTCTGTGTTCAGGAATCAACATTAAGAGGTAAATTAAAACCACAAGCTCAAAAAAGGTACAGTCTTGTGCTCACAAATTTCCAAGAGAACTCTTTGCGTTCCTGCTCTATCCAGGGTCCAGACAGAGACGGACAAGTTTCTCTGCAGTCTCCTAGTTCCTCTGAATAGACTATATTTTTCTAACACACTATTTCACTGAAGATGCATTGATAACTCTTCAAAGGTCTCCGCTCTGTGTGGGGACCAAATACACCACTCCCAGGCTCCCATGGACACCAACCAGGCTTCATTTGTCCCTGCGGCAGTGTGAAGTCCAAGTCCTCAGGTTATCGAGACTCACAGTCTCACTCCCACCCAGGGCACATCAGCCTCAGTTCACACATTTGCCACCCTGGTGATCAGTTCCTCTCTGCAACATCCTCCCAGGGAGTGTTCCTGTCCTTTCTGTTACACTTGATCAAATGTTTCTAGGGTTTGTAGAGGGAGGCCTTTCCGGACCAGGAGTTAAAACCCAGCCTCTAAGCTGGTTCTGTCCCCTGTACCACTCACCCCAAGCCCACCTGGGCTTCCTGAGTCTGAGGATCCCGTGCAGCCTCCATGGGGCTGGGATGTGGACGCAGATTTGGAGTACGGTACATGTGCTCACTTAAATCCTTGGAAACATGCAAACGTCCATGGCGATGGGTTTGGGGTTCGTTCCTGCGTCTGTGCATGCCTGGGCTTGCACGGGCAGGTCCCCGAACTTCTGTGTGTGAGGCCTGCCTGCATCAGTAACAGCCATGAGTGCAGACTTAAGGGACACCACACCCTGCTGTCTGAGGGGAAGAACAATCTGGATTCATTTAATCTGAAGGTAGGAAGAAGGCAGCCTGGGACTATCAACAGCCCAGGGCTGGGGTTGGCCAGACCTGGGTCTCTACCTGGGCTCTAACACCTTTCAGATGTGGGACTTTGGGCAGGTCAATTCTCTCCCCTGAGCCTCCACCGGAAACTAGAGATAATAAAGCCCACCTGAGGGTGTTATGGAGCTTGAGATAACTTGCAGGCCAGGCACCAGGCCGGGCACCTGAGGAAATGGACTGGGAGCCTCTGCTCTGTGCTCTGTCAGGGCAGAGCCACCAGGGCACAAGGGGTCATCCAGCAATGTCTGCGGTGAGCCTCAGAGCATCGCTCTCCACCAGGTAGAAATGGAAGGACGGGCTTCCCAGGCATGGAGCAGCATACGCGAGGGCTGCAGGTGTTAAAGGGCAGGGAGCATTCTGGGAGCGGGGCGGCTCTGCGTGTCTGGTGTGGCGGGACAGGGTGTAAATTCTGCAGACACCTGGGAATGGAAATGGGGACACAATTGCTCCCACGGGTCATAGTAGGCCACATCCGCGTGCAGGTCAGAGAAGGGGGTGCTCTGTCACGTCAGCCGGGAAAAGACCGACATGTTTGTCCTCGATGAGTCAAACCTTTGAGCCCCGGGAAGCAGCCCCTCACCCGACACCCGGCATCACGGCGTCTTTCAGGGCTCCCTCGCTGACGGAGGCTGAAGATCTGCAGAGTCCACGGGGACACGGAGATGACCACAGGGGCAGAGCCACCTGGTCTGCGGGTTAGAGGAAGAAAGTATGCCTCGCACATCAGTGTGCTGCTGGTATTATTAATGTTAACTACTACAAAATGATCGATTGGTAATATCAGTATTTAGTTGGTATCATTAGTAGTCATAATATTACCAATAATAATTAATATGCATTAATACACATTGAAGGATTACTGTAGGCCAGGCACTGTTCTGAGAGCTGTGTGTGTAAATATATATGTGACATATATGTATATGATATCTTTATATATCAGTGTATTCCATCCTCCAACAACCTCAGAAGGAGAGTACTGGTATTATCCTCGTTTTACAGATGAGGAAACTTAAGCACGGAGCACACGGGTTCGTTAGAGAAAAGAAGGTAGAGGTGGGGCGGGGGTCAGAGTTCACATCCCACCAGCGGTGTGGCCTCAAACAAGTGACTCCTCCTCTCTGAGCCTCAGTTTCCTCCTCGGTCAAATGGAGGAAGGGCTAGGACACCTGCAAGCCCCGAGGTGGGAGGGGTGCAGACACCAGAGTGCCTTCTCCCCCCGAAGCTGCAGTTGGTGCTGAGTCCCTGCTCCGGGGTTCCGGGCACATTAGGAGCTTGGGATACCCAGAGAAGATGGACCCTTAGTGAGAGAGAGGCTGCATGAGCCCCTTCCTGGGAATTGCCCCAAAGTCTGTGGGGCCCCAAAAGCCCATCCCATCCTAACTTCTCTTCTGGGGCCCAGACCCCAGCCATCAAGGAGCAGCGGACCCTCAAAGCCAACTCTGGAGCTGTTGGCAGAGGGTCTGTATTCTGCAGAGGAGACCCTACTTCCCAAGGCAACGATCTTTGATTACTTTTTAATGAAAAACGTGTTTGCATCCAAGCTGAAATTATATTGTCAGCAGTTAATTATCACTTGTTAAGCAAGTGTGTGCCCAGATTGCAGGTTTAATTTCCATAAAGGTTTGCAAAAACTCCTTTCTGTTATTTATGACGGCTTTCTGAGAGAGAGACACTCACCGTTAGAAACAGAGATTTTTTTAATGCAGATTTTAAAAATAAACAGGTTTCCTTGGCATCGAGTCAGGGCTTCTAGTAACAGGATACCTGCTGTCTAGTTTAAACAAAGAAAAATAGGGGAAGAAGAAAGAAAGGGGGCGGGGACTGGCTCTAGCGGGTCTTTGGGAACTTCGTGAACATGGAAGGAAACCGGCAGCCCTGTCCAGCCTCCCCTCTTACGGGTTTCATCTGGGCTTCTTGGCTCTTATGTCTCATGCCTCCTTCCGCAGCCAGGTTTTCTCAGCTTCTCCACTTACTTGCGGACACAGCCTTTCCGCCTTTCTTCAAATCACGCAGCCTTGTGTCCACAGCCAGCGAAATGAAGGATTCCTGTCCTGGTTTGGCCACGGCTTTGCTGCTGCCTTGGACAAATCCTCAGCCTCATGGATCCATACCTTTCTCCAGGGCCAGGTCCTACCTTGCCCGGTGTTCAAGGTCATTGTAGGAGCAGACGCCCGGTACCAGTCACGTGGTGGGCTCCACAGGGAAGCGTGGCTGAGGCTCTGGCTGCCGAAGCCTGGTTATTTATTACGGCACTCCCAGCAGCAGTAACGAGAATGATCCTGTCCCCTGAGCAGAGTGAGTCCGTCCTGGGGAGACGGGGCTGGGTGAGGGGTGTCTCTATGTGTTAGACCCTCACTGGGAGACCAGGACGCCCAGGACAGGAGCTGGTGACCTCAGCCCTGAGCCAGGAGCCCTGGCTTCCTCGAGGTGAGAAGGGATCGTGGTAGGGAGGAACTGAGAGAACAGGGACAGGCATGAGAGAGTCGCTCAATGAGTATTGGTTTGCTTTCTGGCACAGCCTTGACTGTGGCAGGGCTTGGTAGATGTCCAATTAATAGAGAAAAGGAGAATACATGCACGACGTTTGGGGTGAATGAGTGCAGTTCTTAATTTAAAGTATTCGGCTGACCTGGAAATACTACATATTATGGTTATTAACTTTCTAAGGTTCAGTGTGAAACCCAGAGGAGCGAGGAGGATGCTGGGGAGCGGTGGGTGGGCCCCAGCCACCGCTCCCTCAACCTCCAGCTGTGACTGAGGCTCGTGGTGTTTCAGCTTCTAATCATTGTTTGCAGTTTGAAAACGGCTTCTTTGGTCCCTGTGAACAGAGCTACAGGGCTATCTCTGCTGGGTTCTCCCCTGTCTTTCCCTGGAAGAAATTCATGAAAATGATGTTGCAAAAAAAAAGGGTATCTCCTGGCTAAGAAAAAGAAAAAAAAACATGAAAACAGAAAAGCATTGTGAAGAGAGGGAAACTGGGAAAAGGAAGGAGGCAGACATGCACGAGGGCAATTGCAGGGAGATAATTCGAGCTAGCGATCTATTTTTTTTGCTAACAGTTGGATCTATTCACTTCTTAAGGGACCATCTTCACTGCCTCCTCCGATAGGAGAGTTTTTTTTTCTTATTATTTTGCCCTCCAGCCCTGGAGCCCTGGGCCCCCGGAACCCCTGCCTACAAAAATGGGGGCAATACCAGCAAAAACTCAGAGACCATTTAGTGTGGAACCAGAGGTGCCCAGAGGAAACTTCCATTTGGGCTGTGAGCAGAGGTGCAAGTCTTGGCCATGCTGGGAGATGGGCCCCACTTGCCCCCAATGCCCAGGGGACAGGGAGGAGACTGAGGCCAGAGTGACACCCTCCCTTAGCTGGGCAGCCAGGAGAGCCTCTGTGAGGCCCTTCCTGGTGGCGCCAGCAGCCCTGGCTGGTCAGGAGGGCTGTGACCTGATGACCCATGGCTGCCCACTACCTGGCTCCCATCAAGCCCAGTCTGTGGGGGGCTGTGGCTCCGTGTTCTGTCCTGAGAGGCCAGACAGCTACAAGCAGAGCGAGTTCTCCCTCTGCCCTGGACAAGCCCCCAGACAGGCCAGGTCCCCAAGATGTTGAAGCACCTGTTCTGTACCAGACACAGAGAGAGGTTCTGGGGTGTGGGGTGACTAAGGCAGATGTGGTCTGTGTCCTGTGAGGTCTCCATCTGAAAAGGACTAGCTGACCTGGAAGCAGTAACTACCTAAAGAATCAGCTGAGGGGCACAGGAGAGCTACCCTTGGGGGTGGGGTGGGGTTCGGGTGGGCTTCCTGGAAGAAGTGTCCACTTCTGCCTTGAGACATGACGTGCACACATAGAAGTCAGCCAGGCGAAATGTCCTGGAGGATGCTCAAATGAGGGAACAACACTGCAGAGGCGCAGAGGTTCCAATGGCAGAGGAATGGCCGGTGTGCCTGGACCATCTTGAACAGGGACAATGCAGGTGGCAGAGGTGGGCAGAGCCAGATGGCCTGGGCTTCCAGGCCTGTCAGAGCAGGAGATACTGGTGCAAAGACGTGAATGAGGGGAGGGAGTGGGGCAGGTGTGGGGAGGGAGCCGCAGGTGGAGAAAGCAGCCAGGGCGAGGCCTGTGGCCGGGACATGCGGAGGGCCCAGGTCCAGGAAGGAGCCCCAGGGCTGGGGGGAGTGATGAGGGAGGTGGGCTGGAGACTGCAGGGTCAGGGCCACTGTCAGCAGGACTGTCCCCGAGTGAGGCAGGAACCACATGGAGCAGAGTACAGATGGCTCCGCCCTGAGTCCCACTGGGTCACCTGGCTGCTGCAGAGAGAGAGACAGGAGCAGGGCCAGGGCAGAGGCAGGGACGAGGCTGGAGGCCACTGCACCATCCAGGGATGCCGGTGGTAGGACCTGAGTGGGAGCCTGGGGAGTGGGAGAGGGTCCCAGGTCTGGGGTTATGTGAAGGATGAGCAAACAGGACCGGAGGATCATTCACCCCATGACTGCTCACTATTACTAGTTTTTTAAACTCTGTACTATTTTACTTTCTCCTTATAGGAGAAAGATTCAAGAATGAAATCCGTGGCAACATTATTCTTGAGAGTTAAATAATTGAAATCATCCAGATTTTTTAAGTGGTAGTTTAGTAAAATAAATCATGGAACATTAATTAAATGGGCTATTTCCAAGAATATATAAGGAGATGGAAAACTGGGCAGACCAGAGTTTTGGGTAAGAAAGACCCAAACCTGTGTGTGAGGCGTGTGGAGGCCCCAGCTGGGTTTGCCAGCACCCAGCTCTCCCCGACGCCCCCAGGAGAACAGCGTGTCCCCATCCCCATCAGCTCAGGGGTGGCCGGGAGACTTGCTTTGGCCAATGAAATGCAAACAGAGTGGGGCGTGTGGCTTCCGGGAAGGGGCATTGAAGACCCAGGGTATGCTCACGTCCTTTCTGTCCCTGCTGAAGTGGTCACAGGAGCACGTGTGGACATGAGGACATCTGAAGACAATGGCGCCCCCGTCGGCCCCAGTCCCTGGGCGTCTGGAGTGAGCAAAGCCCACCCTGCTGACCACAATGGACACGTGACAAGAGCAAGAAATAACTGTTGTAGTTTCGGGAGAGGGAGGCGGTCATCACAGCAAATCCCAGCCTATCCTGACAGTCTATATGGTATGTTCTAGAATTTCATGTGTTGCTTTGACATCTTTGCACCTCACAGACCTCCAAGGCCCAGCGGCCAGTTCCCCTGCTGCAGCCGGATATGCCTCCCACCCAGCAGAGAGCTCCCTGTCACCCAGAACAGCCGTGCTCTCCCCGCCCGTGTGGAATTGCACACGAAAACCACTCACGTTCTCCCCGAGGAACTGGTGGCACCTTGCCCTCTCGGGACTACAAACCTGCCTTCCATGCAGTGCAGCTGGGTCGCTCTACTCCGGAGCACCGCCCTCCCGTGGCCCCGCCCTCCTGTGGCCCTGCGTGGCATGCACACCCACCACCCCAGGCTGTGCCTGTCTATGCTGTGGCTCTCATCATCCAGCCACAGTCGTGGCACTTAGAACGGGAAATCTCTCCCTCACAGGTGAGGTGACTAGAAGGTGATCAGAACAGTCCTCCAATGGGAAACCAATTATGGAAATAGGTACTTGGATGTAAGTAGAAAAGAATGAAGAAAGGTATCAGTCACTATCTTTGAAGGTGGGAAGCCAGTGCTTCATGTCCATTTTGTGTGTTCTAAGTGTTTTACAATAAGTATGCATTACCTATATTAAAAGAAAAAAATCACTGTTACTAACGAGGTACCAGCCCTGGCGGAGGCCAGCCAGCCCAGGCTGCCCTTCTCTCCCTCCCCTCCAGCTCCCGGTGCACTTGGCGTCTGCTCTGCCCAATTAGCCCTCCATTACAGACCGCGTTGTTCTCTAATCATCCGTCCCGCATAATTTAGCACGGCCATCTACTGTCTTGTTCTCAGACGTTTAATTTAGTGTCTCTTGGCCTCAGTTTCTTCATCTCTAAGTGTGGTGGTGGCAGGAAGGGAGAATTTTAGAGCCTCGTCAATGCCAACACTCCCCAGGGGCCTGGAATAATAAAGGCCAGCCCTGGGTGCGGGCACCGTGATGTGAGCCCTTCCCATGCGTCGGTCCACTTGCCTATTTCAATGGTCCGCTGAAGGGGGTCTGCTGTCATCCTCCCACTTTACAGACGGAGACACTGGAGCTCGAGAGGTTCAGCGACTTGTCCGTCTGCATTCACAGAGCTCAGACGTGCTGGAGCTGGGCCCGGCACCCCGGCAGCCTACTCTCCCTGCTCTGTTGCATGCCGGCCTTTGCTCTGCCTGAACCCAAGGCTGGGCTAAGACAGGGCTGTTTGCCTGCAAGCTGAATAATGATGGTGATAATAGCAACGATGTTAGCTAACATGTATTTAGGGCTCCCTGTGTATCAGGCATTTAGCACATGTTAGGGTGTGGAGTCCCCACAGCGTCCTATGCAACAGAGACTGTCTGTCGCCATCACCATGTTACAGATGAGGACCCAGACACAGAGTGACCCAGTCACAGAGCGGCCCTGGGTTTGCCCAGAGTCCCACCCCCCAGTGCTGCCTGCTGGGTCACGAGAGTGCAGGGAGCTCCTCCCGCTGCTCTGTTTTGTCAGATCCTTACAACCACCAGATGCTCTCAGTGTTACGGTGCCCGTGTTACAGAGTGGGAAACTGTATGCTGCCCAGAGAGGGGAAGTAACTTGCCGACCGTGTCACAGCAAGGGAGTGGCCAAGCCCCGGTGAACCCAGGGCCATCCAAAGCTGGTGGCCTGAACAGGGGCCACATTGCCCTCCTCTGCCAAGCCTGGGGCTCTGGACTGTTACAAGAACGGAGCTTCCTCCAGCAGGGATCGAAACCAAAATGCAACTCCACCCTCTAGAGAGACCCTCAGAGATAAACGGTGAGCTGCTGTCCTGGGAGCAGGGAAGGGAGATCACAGGAGGCTCAGAGGAGAGGAGGGAGGGGGAAGCCGGGAACCCAAACCCCTAAGGACCCCAGGCCTGGGTGGGCTCCCCGCAGGGGTCCCTGGTGAGGAAGGGAAGCACCACTTCAGAGGGACGCTGTCACTTTGTGATTGTGGTGAGTGCCGCCCTCGGGTGGGAGGCCCGTCAGGCACAGCTAGAGTGGCCGATGGCCACCTCAGCTCCAGAAACTCACTGTCAGCCCTAAATCCTGTGGAAGTTTATGACCCAGTATAATTGTTCTAATTGTCATTGTCATGGCTAATAACGTTATGTTACAGCCGTAAACTCGGAAAGCCTGAAGTGGACCCGAGAGAAGGGAGAGGTCTTGAATGGTGTGCGCAGGATTCAGAGGGAAACAGGAGGGCTCAGGCTCAGGGTGGGGGGACGGGGTGTGCAATCTGGGGATGGGGTGTCTTCACAGATTCACTCACAGAATATTAGAGCAGGAGCAGGTTAACACCGTGGGATAATGAAATGTTCAAACCACTGGAGATCAGCAACGCAGAACGTGGGATAAATGTCACCTCCATAAGGAAAGGGCTACAGAACAGGACAGCCGGACATGACAATGGGACCCTGCTGGACCCGTGGAACACTGACATCACAAGCCTTGCAATCAGCATGGCTTTGCCCAGAGTCCCACCGCCAGTGCTGCCCAGTGCGGGACCTGCCCAGTGCCGGGGCACTGCGGCGCTGCGGCACAGCGAGGGCAGGAGGTGCCACAGAGGCCAGAGGGGGTCAGCTGTGCTGCTCTGAGCCCTGGGGTCACTCACCTCCTCGTCTGAAAAGCGGAGAGACTGGAAGTTTCCTTCATGGAGTTGGTGAGTCCTGAATGCAAACAGGATGCTACATACTTCATTGTAACTGGTAAATGTATAGATGCAGTTACAGATAGATGATAGACGGATGGATGGATAGATAGATAGATAGATAGATAGATAGATAGATAGATAGATAGATAGATAAATAGAAAGAAAGAATGAATGCCAGGACTGGAAGGAATCCTCTGAAACCTCCAGCCCTCAGTCTGCTTGCTGGAGTCGCCACCTCAGGGTTCAGAGCAGCCCCCAGGGCAGGCCCCAGGCCAGCGGGCGGGTCAGATTTGTCCCTGCGGCACACTCAGCCCAGAACTGAGCTTGGCTTGGAGTCAATGCCCAATAAATCCTGTTGAACGGATGCACGGCTGCATAAAGAATGAAGCTTAAGGGGCAGACACAGAGGCAGCTGGGGTCTCGGGTGAGGACGTGGGAGCTGAAATCCCGGCCCGAGGGCCCCTGTGTCTCCCATTTACCAGGGCAGGATGGGGACAGTGACAGCCTCAGGGAGGACTACGACTTGGTGGGGAGCTGGCACAGGCCTGGCTCCGAGTGGCTCCGAGTGAATTGTCTCCACTGATCCAGGCTTCCTCCGCCGCCCAGCCAGGAGGGCCCACAGGGAAGCGGAGGAGATGGCAGGGTGCCGTGGGCATTTCCAGCAGACCGTAGATAGGGTGCCTGTGGGTGTTTGAGCAGGGCAGGGCCGGGGAATCTGAGCCTGCCGTGCAGGGCAGCGGGTCCAGACTCTGGGGGCAGGCGTGTTGGAAGAGACGCCACCGGCTGACCTGCCCTGAGCCCTGCTCCTTCCAGCTCACGGTCTGTGGGGTCGCCCACCCCGCCACCAGTAAGACATCACAGGCACCAAGCTCCCCATCGTACAGATGAGGAAACAGATGCTCAGGGGCCACGGAAGGCAGTGTCAGCATGGGGACTGGACCCAGGCCCGTCGGGGGCCCCCCAGCCTCCGGGTGCTGCCCCTGCAGCTCTCAGCCCCCCGAATGTCCCCCAGCCCCTGTCAGCGCACCCGCACGCCCAGGGCTGTCCTCGTTTATCCGAGCCCTGTGTGCAGAGCAGGCCCTGAGGACAGGGACTCGTCTTTGCTTTCCTCTGCTCCCCTGGCCCTCAGCACGGGCACCCCACGTGTTACTGGAGAGTGGGCAACGGGACACCCTCCCCGGGCAGGCTCAGCCCCACTGCCTGCCAAGCCTACCTCACTTCCTTCAGTTCTCTGCTCACTGTCACCTGCTCAGGGAGGCCTTCCTCCCCACCTACCCCCAGCTCCTCTCCCTCTGTCCCTCTCTCCCCGCCCCCTTCAGGTCTCTTCACTGTGTCATGGCCGCCTGGCATTTGCTGCCTCCTCCCCAGAACACCACTGGGTTTCCCATGCCTACAACAGAACCTGGCACTTACTAGGCCCTCAGTAAACTATTGGTAGAGAGAGTAAACCGGTGAATAGGCCTCAGTTTCTCCATCTGGAAAAGGGGAAAGTCATTCTCCAGTCTCAGGGTCTGTTCCAGGTTTATTCCACACAAGCTCTATCTGGGAAGCCTGGAGGACCAGGGAGACTAGGAACAGTGGAAATGGACACAGGTGGTAGCGGGGAAGGGGGGGCAGCAGTGACAGCCAGGCCCCCCCGCAGGGCTGGGCTGCATGTTCCACTTCACACTTGGTGCCCAAACTCACGTCACAGGGCTGGCCAGGGGCCTCATGCGCAGTTACTACACTGTGATGCACCTGTAGGTGTTTACTTGTCAGGGACAGGTCTGCACGTTTGAGAAATCTATAAATATGGGCTGTAATTATCCATCATTAGCATGTGCTTGTGTTCTGCATAAGTGTATATTGTTTCCCCGAGAATGCAAGTTGCCAATTCATCATCCAGACACAGTGACGGCAGCCTGACATGTGTCCTTCATCAATGAAGACACAGAAAGTGTCCACTCATCGTCCTGGGGAGGAGGGCAGCTGGGACAATGGGCAAATCTCCCCAGCCTCGGGCAGGTTCTGGGTCCCTGGAGCTCTGGAGGGGTAGAGGGCAGGCTCAGGAGAGAGGTCGGCCCAGACACCACCTGGACGCCGTGGCGGTCAGCAGGGCAGGGAGGGGCGACCTGAGCACCTGCCTGTGCGGCTCCACCCGGGCCCTGCAGTGGGTGGGAGCAGGGCGGCCGGGATCTGACCATCCTGGAGCCCCGTCTGCCCTCCCTCGACCTGGGTCACCTCCCTGAGCCTCCGTGTCCTCAGCTGCAGAGTGGGGGCGAGAACAGCCCCTCCTCACGGTGGGGGGGTGGTGAATATGAAGGGAGTGAGAGCCAGGGCAGGGCGCCCAGCGAACGCAGGATGTGCTCACACCTGTGAACTGACACTGACACTGTCACCCAGGACTGTCACAGAGGAGGCCCCACGGGCCCGTTTGTCACGTGGGTCATCGCTGCAACAGCTCACAGCTGTTAACACCCCACAGCTGTTAACACCCCCCACGGTGCCTGCTCACATGACCCCATGTCACCTTCACAGCCCCCCACGCGGCAGGTGCTGCTGTGGTCCCCACTCCACGGGGAGGGGCTGTGCTGTGAGCAGGCCAGGCACTTCCCAGACCACACAGCCCTCGGGGGGCAGAGGAGCAGAGCAGGGCCCGGGTGGGACACAGTCATGAGCACTAATGAGAAGGTAGTAGACAAGTGTTGCTCCCCACCCAGCAGCCTCCCCCTCACAGAATTCTGGGTTTGTTCTGTGGCAATAATCTCAGACCTGGTGGGCCTCCCCAGCCCGAGGGTGAAGCCAGGCCTCCTCCAGAGAATGTTATAGGAGTGGGCGTGTGACCTAGATCTGGCTTTTGAGGTGTTGGAAAATCTGCTTGTGGAAGGAATGCTTCTGTCATTCTTTCTGCCTCACTCCGCTTCCTTCTTCTAGACCCAAATGCTGTAGAGTAAGGCATGATGTTTGGAGCTGTGGCAGCCATCCTGCAACTCTGAGGCAACGAGAAAATAAAAAAAGACCAACATGGTCAAGGATGATAAATAAGCAAGAGAGAATGACCCTAGGTTGTCATGGGGATTTCGTCCCAGCCGAAACCCGTGGGTGACCGCAACTCGATGCGTAAAAGAATCTCATACCGAGACACGTGGGGAGAAGAGAGTCCGGAGCCACGGGACCAATTCCTCCATCTAGGGAAAAGGCTCATGGATAGCTTAGCCGAGGTTTTTATTAAAGTTTTAGGACATATTTACATTGGATTGATTATTCATGGGATTATGCAGAACAGGGGTAGGTTTACTCATTAACAAAGCATTAGGATGTAAATTCAGGTCTGGTGGCAGACAGGACCAGGGTATACATTAAACAGGAGACAGGTACTTTGAGGGTGAGCTAACTAGGGCTGTTAACTTTTAGGACCATAAAACATTGAGGTAGTGATCTATTAACTTAAGCTTCCTGACTTTGGGGAGGAAGAGACCCAGCAAGTCATTATTTCTTAAGATACATTTTTGCCAAATTCCTATTAGAGAATTCCTATTCCACAGACATGATCCACACTTGCCCACATGGGAATCACACGGAGCCACGCTCTGACACGTGTGATTCCCAGAACTTGCGTGTTCTCACGCATGTGGAAAGAACTTCCACACTAGGTCTTTGTTGGCACCACCGAGCATCGGACCAACCCCAGAACACCCTCTCTCCAGACACCTTCGTGCACAACCGCCACATGTCTCAGCTGCCTGAGCCACTGTTGTTGGGTCTTCTGTAAGCTGATATTCAACACTTTCTAAGTGATGGAAGCACCCGCTGTGGGCCCTGCTCACGCCTCTCATAACCCACAACACACAACACACAGGGTCAGCCTGCTGGTCTACCCCTCTGTCTCCCGGAGCAGACCGGGCCTCCTGGAAGTGAATGTTGCGTCTCATCGCATCTGAGCCCCAGAGCTTTACGAGTCACGGCCCACAGTGAACCCCACTGCCATGAGCTGAGTGACGTAAATGAATGACAGAAGGAATAAATTAATGATTAGATGAGTGTAATATATGTAAAAGAGCTTTGCAAATACAAGATAAGGTCCTAGCGGTTACAAGGAGAAGAGGGATGGAAGAAGTGCAGGGTGGAGCAGGGAGAGAGAAAAGCAGCAGCCCCGTGTACCTAGGACTGAGGACTGCCATGCTCCCTGACGCCCCCCTGCCTCTCCATCCTTCCGCACAGACATCGGGTAGGTCGATCCCGCCCACCCCCTGGGCTGTCGTCCCCCTGGGCTGCTGGAGCCTTGGCAGCCAGCGCCTCTCCCCCTCCCCCTACAGACACCGAGCAACAGGCTTTGTGCTCTGCCATTGACACCGAAATGGCTCTCATTCCAGAGCTGCGATTCTTCGCTGCGTTATCCTCTAAGAGACAGAGCGCAGGGCACAGGAGAGGAGGCCGCAGGGGGAGTGGGAAGAAATCGTTCAGGGTGAACAGGCTTTCAAATGTTCAGCTCCAGGTTTTGCAGGGAAACTGGATTAAAGGATCATTTCCAATGCATTTTGCCATCGGAGTAAGAGATCTGTCTCCCCCACACTGCCTTACTCACTTGGACAGTTGACTTCAAGAGATTTGACAGATTTCATTTTTCCAGCAAATAGGATCAAGGCGTGAAAGAAGACCCCTTGCATCGTGCGCACCCTGTTAGCTGCTCGACAGAATTGTGGGTTATCCAAAGACGGGTTTTGGGTGAAATTGATAAGTCTGTCTCTATTTATTGTTCTTTTCCCACCGGTGCTTCCCAGGGCCCGGGGCCTGCCCGAGGCCCATGCAGGGGAGCCAGGGAGGGCGCCCCTGGCGGAGGCGGAGCCCAGCGCCCTGGCCCAGCACAGCCCTGGCCTCCTGCTTCCCACAGGTCTCTGCAGAGCATGAAGAAAGCGAATCATAAGGACATGTTTCCTCCTTCGAGAATTTAAATTAAAGTTAAAGAGGCTATCAGAACAGACACAGGTAAGACTCAGCATCAGCCAATCACCTCAGTTTCTTCACCTGTGAAAACAGAGGACTTGCTGCCATTTCCCTCCTGGGGGGCTACAGATACCACGGGCCACAGATGTGAGCCCATGAGGCGCAGCCGGCGCACAGTGGGACTTTAAGAAATAACCATTTTCTCCCCACCCAACTAACCAGAAGACCACTGGGAGAAGGTCTGGGGACACCCCGCCCCCCTGGGGTGCTTCTCAGGGTCAGCTTTCCTCCCCGCCGTCATTTCTTCAGAAGTGACAAGAAGTAGACCTACTGGTCCGTCTCTAAAATCTGAACCTCCACAAATGTCAGGGTACCAGCCTCCCAACCGAGGGTGTGCGTGTGCATGTGCATGTGTGTGCACATAGTATGCGGGTCCCACGGGGGAGGACCTAAAATGTGACCTTCTGACCTGTCTCCCACAGGCTCCCACAGCCACAGGGGCCCGGGGACAGGTGGAAAGACGATGAGACCTCCACTAACGTACGTCCCATTCCCGTCCACGCTGCCTCATCCTGGAAGGACTGCGCTTTTTCATACCTCCTGGGATTATCTGGTGCGTGCACAATTATAGTGCGCCATGTATTTGTTGACAAAACTGTTCATTTGTGCAATACAAATATAAGTTGTATCTGTGTTTGCGACTCTGTGTTTGAAATGCATTTCTTCATTATTAATTTTCTGGGAGCCACAAAGCAGGGGCGAGGCCTGGGCCATCTGGTTCTGAGGGGCTGGGGTTTGGTGGACATGAGCCCGGGTGATGGCACATTGCACAGCAGGCATGCACCTGTCCACAGGTGTGGGGCCCTTGGAAGGGCCCGTACAGAGAGGGAGGCCTGCCCACCCGCCACCTGCCTGCCCACCTCCTACCTGCCTGCACTGGAAGGACTTAGCTCAGAACCCAGTGCAAGGTAAGTGCTCCACTCGGACCAGCCTTTATTCTTTTGGAAATTGGGGGCAGGGGTTGGTCTTTTGGACAGAGTCAGAAGGACCTAAGTTCAAATCCAGGCTTCATTGTTTACTTGCTTAACTTCTCTGAGTCTCAATTTCCTCATCAGTGAAATTAGGAAAACAGAGCCTTGTCCCTGGGATGAAACTGGGGAAGCACTGGAGACGGAGGGGGTGCATCAGACCCTCAAGTGCCAAGACCAGCATCGCCCCTCACCCAGTGGCAACTGTATGGTCTCCTGCCCCGCTCCCCCAACCCCCCCCCCGCCCCGCCGCTTTGGCATCATCCAGGTGGAATGAAGGGTGGGGTGGGGCAGACAAGCAAAGATAAAGTCCCAGTCATGGCCCTAGTCCAGTGTCTGGTGCCTCAGCCCCGTGCCAAGTGTTTCCCAGTCTCTGGGAGCCCCTGTGGTGATGGGGAGCTCCCCACCTTCTGGAATGGGGAGCAAGCATGGCAGCGCTGACCAGAGAGGACCAGGCAAGGATCCTGGAGCTGTGACAGCCTCCAGGCACCGGCCCTGCGGGGCCCAGCGGCCCAGGGCCACCTCCTGAGAGGTGGGTGCCCTCAGGGTGGCAGGAGCAGTGTTCCCAGTCCCTTAGTTGCTACAGGAGAGAGAAAAACCTGTGTGTTCCACAGTAATAAAAAATTAAAATAAAAGGAAATCTACAGTCTCCCAGGCATGGACAGGGCCTATTTATCAACTTCTGTTTGAACCATTAAAAAAAATTATGCTGTAAACACAATGGCTCTTTAACTATTGATTCAGGGGTTGATGGTCCCATTAACCCAAAGCCCGCGAAGCACAGCTGGGACAGCAGAGCCTTGAGCATGGACCGCGGCGTCCAGGCCACGAGGGGCATGAGGGCTGTGACGGGCGCTGGGCAGCAGCCGGAAGGAAAGCCCTGCTCTGGGAGCTGCCCCTGCGCTGCCCAAGCTCATTGCGTGGCTGTAGGAAGTCCTGTCTCCCCCGACCCCTGACCCCTGACCCCCGCCCCCGCCCCCGACCTCCTCTCTTCCTTGCCCCTCAGGGCAAATACTACAGGGGCAAGGAAGAGATGGAAAAGACACTGGACAAAAAGAAACCTCTTACACCAGGAAGGTATGGAGGAGAAAGACCAAGCAACACAGCCATGGTGACCATGACCTCCCCCCAACCCAGGCTCTCAGGTCCTGACTGCACTGGAGCCTTCAACCCCCACCAGGAGCCCTGGGTGTGTGGGGGCATCCCCAAACCCTCACACTCTCTCCTGCTCCCTCCCTTCCCCCCCATCTCCATCCCAGCCTCAGCCACCGCCATCCAAGACCTGAGCTCATTGTCCCCACTCCTACTCAACCTTTACACACACAGGTCCCTCCCCACCCCGTGACCTGGAGCTCACCCCTCCTCATCTCCCCAGAGGGTCCCCTCCTCAACCCTCAAGTCTCAGAGCAAGTGTCCTCTCCTCAGCGAAGTTGTCTTTGACCTTCCTGACAAGGTCAAAGGACACAGGCTCACAGAGCCCTGGGAGCCTCGTCCTGGGCACACTGGTCATAGGGCCAGTTCTGGTTGTTTAGTGACCACCTGTGCCCAGCGCCGGGCTGCGAGCTCTGGGTCTGCAGTGCCGTCTGTTCTGTTCACACTGTAGCCCTGGAATGGTGCTGGCCCAGGGCTCAGAAAACACTGGTGGGGGGAGGGAAGGGAAGAGGGTCCGTCCTGTGCTGTCAGCTCTGCCCTGAGGAAGAGAAAACAGTGACACACTGGAAGAGCCGGGCTCTGAGCCACAGCCAGGGACTTGCAGACATGTCTCCAGCTGGGAGCCCCCGATGTTGCATCAGGGGACAGAGATGAGAGTTACTCTGTGAAGTCTCAAGGAAGGGAGGACAGGAAGGACATTTTGTCTTCCCAGAGGAAGAAGTCTCCACTTAGGACCGTAAAAAGACCTGCCACCATGACACGTCCCTCCCCTGTTCCCAAACCATCTATGGCTCCCCAGTGCCAGCCTGACAGACCCACCTTCCCTCCTCACCTTCCACCATTTG
Source organism: Micronycteris hirsuta (assembly GCA_004026765.1). NCBI lineage: Eukaryota > Metazoa > Chordata > Mammalia > Chiroptera > Phyllostomidae > Micronycteris > Micronycteris hirsuta. The sequence continues at coordinate 67,654 of PVJI01006144.1, forward strand.
TCCCACAGCCTTGGACTTCAGGCTCACCAGCCCACTCCCGGTCCCCAACTCACCGCACACGTCACACTTTCCTGCCTTCACCCTGCTGTCCCCTCTCTTGGGATGCCCCTTACCCATCTCCTGATTTCTGAAGCTCAAGGCCCCTTCAGGACTCAGTTTGAGCATCACCTCCTCCAGGAGGCCTTCTCTGATTCCCTTTAGGGTCAACTTGACTTGTCCCTCCTCTGTTCCCAGGAAACCCAGCTTATGTCTGTCTTCAGTCTTGCCACCGTGCTGTGAGCCACTGAAAATGACAGGAGACTCAATTCTTCTCGCCCTGTTGCCTGCACACAGCTGGGCACATAGCAGCTTGCAGAGTGGGCTGCACGGATGAATGAATGAAAATGGGTAAATGAATGGGTGAGTGGGTGAATGAATGATTGGTATTAACCTCTATCTATTTAAGAACCACTGGGGACCATGCACTGTGCTGACATTTTGTTTATTAATTTTTAAAAACAAGTTTATTGATTTTTAGAGAGGAAGGGGGCAACAGAGAGAGAGAAACATTGATGTGTGAGAGAAGTATCCATTGGTTGTCTCCCATAGGCACCCCAACCAGAGATCAAACCCACAACCTAGGAATGTGCCCTGACCCGAGCTGAACCCCTAACCTTTCGGTGTATGGGACGACGCTCCAACCACCTGAGCCACATTGGCCAGGGCTGTGCAGACGTTTTACAAATACCGTTTCATGTAATCCTCTCTACAATCCTTTGTACGGTATACTGATACGTGTCCACATTACGGCTGGGGAAACGGCTCAGCGGATTGCGTCCCTTGCCCAGGGGCCTGCAGGAGCCTTCCTGGCAATAGAACCCTTTCCGCTCACCTTCATCCGCTGCCTCTCACTCTCATCCTGAGTGGGGGCCACACTTCACGGCCATGCCCGGTGCACCCTTGCTGACCCCACCACTCACCGGGACCCACGATGGCTGCTCTGGCTGAAAGTTATGATCAGGAACACGCAGCTTCAGTCCCGAACAATGGAGAAGGGCTGGGGTGTATGTGCAGGGAAGAGTGTCTGCCCAGGACGGTCCCTGCCTAAGTGACAAGTGTGTCCACAGGAGAGCCCCTCATTCCTTCCCCGAGACACTCTCCACATTCCTCATCACAGGAGATCCCTCGCCTCTCCCACAGGGGCTGGTAGCCCTGCCAGGCCCACGCGGATGCTTGCAGTCCCCTCTCCTCAGGATCACGGGTACTCGGACCGTAACGTCAGGACCATCTGTGTATCTGCAATGAGCAGAGGCCACGCGGCCATTCAAACCCCAGAGATTCTGGGGAGGGGAGGCAAACACTCAGAGAAAAAGCAGAGGGAGCAGAGAGGAAATAGGATGTTCCAGGGAGATTAATCCGCTGCTCAGACATGAAAGAAATCCATTCAATTATATTTTATCGCATTTCATTTGAATGTACACGTTGTAGTTAGCTGCCTGCGAGCCTCTCTCTGGATTACCCAGAGAGAACGCACAAGGAAAGACGAGAGAATAAAAGCACAGATGAGAAAGAAAAAAAAAAGCTCCTGAAATTGGAATCATTAAGAGACAAATGAAAGCCAGACTTGAGACAAATCGGCCGCTTTCACCGAGGCCCCCACAGCACTGACACGGGTCGCCACGGCCACGTAGCCCCGAGCGGCCACCGCTGACCGGGTTGCCCTGATGACCAGCGTCAGGGAAGGACTCGTGCCGGAGCAGGAGACCCAGGCCGTGGCCTTGAATCTGCCCCTGAGGCAGGTCACTGCCTGTCTCCGAGTCTCGTTCTCCAGGGGAGAAATGGGACCCCTGAACCAGATGCCCTTAAAGAATACGGGGAGTACAGAGCAGGAAGGGGTCCCGCAGGATGAAGAGCAAGGAAAGGGAATCCCTGGAGACATCCCTAGGGGTTGTGATCCCTTCAGCAGAGCCCTTGGGTGAATCTGCGCCCAAGGGCATCTGATGAATCGGGGCAGCTGGACTGGGCACCGCGTGGGAAGGAAAGATGGAGATGGGTCTCTGGTGCTTCTCGCCTCCCTTCTGGCACCTTCCGTCTCCCCCAGGACCGGAACCCCTGTGTTCTCAGTCCCTCTCCATCAAAACTGTACTCAGTAAAAACCCCGAAATTCCCTGTCACTGGGGAGTGATTGGCTGAGGGTGGGGGAGGGGAGCAGGTGCCTGGGGCCCCCAGGGCAGCATCTTCCACTTTCTAGAAAGTGAGTGTTAAGATTCTCAGGCATCGAAGAAGGAGGACCCGGGTAGGGGGGACCCTCCAGCCTCCTGACCAGTGATGCTGCCCACCCTCAGTGCCAGAAAGTCACGGGGGATGCAAGGATCTCAGGAGGGACTGGTAGTCTAATGCCTAGATGTGTGTGTGTGTAGGGAGGGGGTTGTGAGAGAGACAGACAGACAGATGGACGGACAGACAGACCAGTGTCTCAGTAAATAGCACATGTGGTAGGTGGCGCAGACACACTTTTTAACCCCTGGCGGAAGCGGTGAAGTCTCCTCAGCTGCCCGGAGCAGGAGTGGGGCTCCCGGCAGCTCTGGAGACACCATCCAGAACCAAACGCAGCACTGGGCCGAAGGTCTGGCAGCCTGGCCGAGACCCCACCATGTCAGCCCTCGACTGAACAAACACATTATGTTCATTCCTGTATCTGTTCGGTGTTACGGCTGTGTGTCTGTGCCCTCCCGAAGTTCTACGTTGAAACCGTACACCCCAACATGCTGGTGTTTGGAGAAGTGCCCTCGGGAGGTCATTCCGGCTAGGTGAGGTCAGGACAGCGGGGCCTTCAGGCATGGGATCGGTGCCTCTCTAGAAGAAACCCCAGAGAGCGCCAGCACTGCCCCCATGTGGGGACACATTACAAGTCAGCGGTCTGCAGTCTGGAGCAGGGCCCCCACTAGAACTTGACTGTGCTGGAGCCCTGACCCCAGACTCCCAGCCACCAGAGCTGTGAGAAATAATGTCTGTTGTTTACAAACCCCCAGTCTGTGGTGCTGTGTTACAGCAGCTCAGACAGACCCAGGCACTCAGCACGCATGCCCTGAGCACCTACTCTGTGCCGGACTCTGTTCTAGCCACTTGCACCAGCAACTGACAGAACACAAGACCCCCCACGGGGTCCATAACTTAGAGGTTCATGCAAATGGCAAGAGTAGCCGAGGCTCGCCAAGCACTCACCGTGTGCCAAGCGCGGTGCTCGGCGCTTCGCGTGACCCCAGCCCTGAGTTAGGTGCTGTCGCTGCCTCAGGGGAGGGAGGGAGAGTAAATGGGCCCCTCTGCGAGGCCCAGCCTGGGCATGGCCCACCTGTCCCAGCCTCTCCAGGTGCAGATGAAAGCCACAGGCTTTTGCTGGGAGGGCCAGTGGGGGCCCCATGGGGGCTGGCATTATAGGAACCTCAAGGCCCTGGGGGGCCATTCTCTGCTGACCGTCCCCATTCGGCCCCCCTCTAGGGATGTGTCATACTCTCCATTTACAGGTGAGGCAGCCGAGGCCTGATTGCAGGACAGTCAATAGCTGAGGCCTGATTTCGTCTTCACTGCAGGAGCCCAGAGCAGCACCCAGCCAGGGCTCCATCTCCTGTCTCATTCATAGCAGCTCTGTGATCCTGGGCAAGTGAGTTTACCTCAGTTTCCCCATGTGAAGCAGGTATAATGATAGGACCTACCTCACGGAGCAGGCAGGAGAACTCAGAGATGGCATCATCAAGGCCCATCACAGGGCCCGGCTCACAGGAAGTGCCAGAGTCTCAGCCCCTCCCCCCCACTCATTGCTGGACGTTGCTGGTGGGAATGCAAACTAATACAGCCCCTCTGGGAAATGGTGTGACAGGTTCTTATAAAGTTAAACATATAGTCACCGTATGCAGGGGTCAGGGTTCTCCAGAGAAACAGAACCAACAGGATATATAGAAAGAGATTTATTATAAAGGATTGCCCCATGGGGTTTGGGAGGCTGAGAAGTCCCACAACCTGCCATCTCTAAGCTGGAACTCCAGGGGAGCTGGCGGTGTCGCTCTGGTCGAAGCCCGGAGGCTGTGAGAACCCGCGGGGCCAACAGTCTAAGTCCCGGCCTGAGTCTGGAGGCCAGAGAACCGGGAGGTCCATGTTCAAGGGCAGGCGAAGATGGGTGTCCCAGCTCAAGGCGAGGGCAAATGCACCCTTCCTCAGCTTTTTGTTCTGTTTGGGCTCTCAATAAACTGGATGATAGCCACCCTCATTGCAGAGGACAATCTACAGCATTCAGTCTACTGATTCAGATGCTGATCTCTTCTGGAGATACCCTCACAGATACACCCGGAGTTAATATTCCTCCAGCTACCTGGGCACGCTCTCACCCAGTCAAGTTGATGCATGAAATTAACCATCATACCACATGATCCTGAAACTCTGCTTGGACAACACGATTTACCAACTCGGCTTAAACTGATACCACGCCCAACAACAGCAGAATGTACACGCATTTCCAGGGGACACAGAACATTTTCTAACACAGATTGTACTCTGGCAGTAAAGCAAGGCTCGATTAATGTAAAAGGACTGAAGATAAAAAAAAAACAACAATCTGATCTTTGTAGAAATAGAATTCAATAATAGAATGATGTCTGGAGAAGTCCTTAGATATTTAGAAATTAGGTAATACACTTCTAAAAACCCATGGGCCAAGAAGGAATCTATAGGAAAAGTCAAACATGTTTTGAAATGAATTAAAATAAAAACACAACATATCAAAAGTTGTGTGATGTCAGTAAGAGAGAAACTTATAGCAGTAAACATCTATATTTGAAAAGAGCTCAAATTAATGACTTCAGTTTTCATATTAAGAAAAAAAATTTTTAAGCAGTTAAACCCAATGCCAGCAGGAGAAAGTAATAAAGGTCACGGCAGAAATCTACAAAACAGAAATCAGAAAACCAATACAGGAAATCAATGGAACTAAAAGCTGGTTCTTTAAGAGAACAAATACAATAAATTAACCTCTGGACAGACAAAATTCAGGAAAAAAAGAGAGAGAGTCGACAAAACCACAAACACTCGATTGAGAAACAGGACAGCGTGCAGATTCCTAACATATGAAACGGGCAGTGAAGGGACAGCGTGAAAAGCTTTATGCTCGTAAATGGGACAACTTCGACGAGACGGGCAGACTCCTGGAGCGACCAGCTGCCACGTCCAATCGTAAATGCCACGATTACCTGTGCAGAAAAGCTAATGGGATTCGCAATAAAAGCTGCTGGAACAAATAAGCAAATTTAGCAATGCTGCAAAATAAAAGATCAATATATGAGAATCGATTGTATTTCTGTGTCATAGCAATGGAAACCAGAAATAAAAGTTAAAAACAACCATTTACAATAGCACCGCAAATAGGATACACTTAGGGAGCCATCGGACTAAAGCTGTGCTGAGCTGGAACTCTGAAAACTCCACAATGTGGTTGAGAGAAATGAAGACCTCAGCAAAGGAGAAAGAGTCTAGTTCTCGGGTGGAAGATGTCTACTCTCTCCCAATTGCTCAATAGGTGCAGTGAAAATACAAGCAAATCACAACAGCTTTTTATAAAAATTGAAAACTTAATCCTAAAAATCATATGAAAATGCAAAGGAGCTAGAATGGTCAAAAAGAAGAAAATGTTTGCTGGCCTTACACTACCCAATTTCAAGATTTATTCTAAGACTTCGGTCATCAGGCAGCGTGCCATCAGGGGAATGACGGATTTGCCAATAGGACAGAAGTCTATAAAAAGGTTCCCAAATATGCGGACAACTGGCTTTTAACAGAGTTGCAAGAGCAACTCAATAGAAAATGAACTGTCTTTTCAACACTTATTCTGAAATAGTTGGATGCTCATCAAGATATGAGGTATCTTGATTTAATACCTCATACCATATACCAAACCTAACTTAATATTTATTATAGGCCTAAATTCAAAACCTAAAGCTATAAAAATGTCTAGAAAAAATATGGACAAAACTATTTATGACCTTGGCAAAGATTTCTTAGATTTACCCACAGCGTGCCCATAAAAGAAGAAACTGACAAATTGGACTTCATCAACACTGAAAACCACGTTTCCTTAATAAAGGACTTGCTTTCAGAATATATACAAATTCTGAAAACTCAATAGTAAGGAAAGTAACAACTTCAAAAAAGACCCATAATTTAAACAGAGCCTTCCCTCCAAAAGGCGAGGAGGATGGCTGATACGGAAATGAAACAATGTTACACATCATTGTCACGAGGGAAACGCACATTAAAGCCACAGTGAGATACCACTGCACACCTAAGTAGAACGCGGACCATTACAGAGACTGAGTAGTGCTGGTGAGGTCGTGGGGGACTGAAACTTACACACTGACGTCACAGTGCGTCTGTTTCGTAAAAACTTCGACATACACCTGCATGTGATCCAGTCATGGCACTCTTTAGTATTTGTTTCAAAAAATCACATATCCATGCAAAGGTTGTTCCCAAATGTTTATAGTAAGTTTTTTTTTTTTTAAGATTTTATTTATTTATTTTCAGAGAGAGGAGAAGGGAGGGAGAAAGAGAGGGAGAAACATCAATGTATGGTTGCTCCTCACATGGCCCTCACCAGGGACCTGGCCCGCAACCCAGGCATGTGCCCTGACTTGGAATCGAACCGGGACCGTCTGGTTCCCATCCCGCGCTCAACCCACTGAGCTACACCAGCCGGGCCTGTTTATAGTAAGTTTTTTAGAATAGCCAAAAACTGGAAGTGGGAAGCAACTCAAATGTCCATTAATAGGTGAATGAATAAGCAAATTGCTGTATATCCACCGAATACTAATGCTTTAATACCATTCAGCATTAAAAAGACATGAACGACTAACCCATACAACAGAGTTGAATCTCGAAATAACTGTGCTGCATGATTCTATTGCTATGAAGTTGTAGAAGATGAAATGTAATCTCCGGCGGCAGTACGCAGAGGGCTGGGGTGGCGGATGACCGGGGTGACAGAGCTGGTTACTGCCCTGAGTGTAGGGACGGCTTCATGGGTGTGCCCACCAAACTTACCAAGCTGTGTACCTTACAAGGGAAGCGCACTGTGTGTCAGTTACACCTCCAGAACGCTGTTGGAGTGTGCGCCTAAAACCGGACACCACGCTGTGCTGCGCTCTGCACCCCCGCACCACCCTGGCTTGGGGCTCCTGGGCCTGGGTTGCTGGTCGTCATTTGCTAACGCTTATGGACAGCGTACCTCTCCTCCTCCAGCTCTCGTTCTGGGAGAATCACTTCAAATTCCACGGTGTGATTCTGGACAGGGGCAGGGGAAATGAGACAGACCAAGAGGATCCCTCCCCACCGGGAGGCCGGAGCCTCGGGGAGCAGACAAGAGGTGACAAGTGTTCCCTCACCGTTCGCGCGTGCCCTCTGATTTAATAGAGCTCTGACAAGTCTCCAGCTGAATGGCGGCCAGGCCTTGGGCTGTGTGAAATTGGGTGGATAAAAAGCCGGAGTAAAGGGCACCGAGACCTTGGCTCTCTGTCATTTTGCCGCCAGCTCTGCCAGATCCCAGCTGGCACAATAATGGAGAGTAAGCGTGAGAATGAGAGAGAGCCTGAGGATTCCACGAAACTGCTCCTTCTTTGAGAGTCACATGGTTCTGCTCCCGTCCCTTTGGCAGACGGGGTGTCGGGAGGCCCCATCCGGCTGCACAGAGGACACCCCAGCCACTGGCAGCGGGTTCTGAGGAGCTCCAGTCCCGGACACGGAGCACCTGCTGTGTGTCAGGCCTGGCGGGCCCTGGGGACACAGCAGTGACAGGCCAGGCCAGGGCGGGCCCCAGGGACACAGCAGCCACAGGCCAGGCCAGGATGGGCCCCGGGGACGCAGCGGCCACAGGCCAGGCGAGGCCCCACCTCCTGGGCAGGCCCCGTGATGATGACGGGAGGAAGCGGCAGTACGTCTGCCGTCTGTGGGCCGGCTCTGCGCTGAGACGCCCACGCCAGTGTCACCCACCCAGGGGACGTTTGACAATGTCCTGAGACATTTCTGGCTGCCACACCTGGAAGGAGGTGGGGGATGCGACTGGAATGCGGTGGGTGGGGGCCGGGGTGCTGCTAAGCACCCGCGACGCACAGGTCAGCCCCACAGTGAGGCATTCTCCAACCCAAATGGAAACGGCGCCTACGTGGAGGGCCCAACACTCATTTCCCGTAACCCTCACAAACGCCCTGGGAAGTGCCACCACTCCGGTTTTACGGAAACGGAAACTGAGAGAGGCCAAGCCGGTCACCCGCACATGACGCGCCTGGGCAAAGGCGGAATTAGGACTTGAACCAGGAGTGACTGTGTCCAGAGTCTGCACCCTGACCCACTGCCCACCGGCATACCATCCACCCAGAATTCTCTAGGAATCTGGGGCCCAAGTTCAAGTCCCCGTGCAGCTCGGTGGACTTCTGGGGTCCGGGGGTGGAGTCGTTAAACCTCTGCAGACTGGAGCCCTTTACTTTGAAACCAGCTGGTGACCCCGGCCGAGGAGAGCACCGGCTGAATGAAGAGCTCCCTACTTGTGAAAATGTTGGGGTAACAGAAGGGGTTTGACATTCATTGATTTCTTTACCCAACACTTACTGAGCACCTACTGTGTGCCTGACACTGCACCAGGCCCCAGGGGTGAGCCGTGAACAGGATACAGCGGTCCCTGCGCTTGGAGCACTTACATTCCCAGCGGGGACCTGGAGTCGAAGGGCAGGGTCTCCGGCCCCCTCGTCCCAGCCACGTGAACGGGCACCGAGTGTCTGAGAGTCTCCTCCCTGCCTTTGAGCGACAAGAGAGCATCTTCTCCTAGAAGGTTGTGGTTGGAGGTCGAATTAAAAAAAAAGGTCAAGTAAAAACTCTCTCAGCACAGGGCCCAGCTGGTGCTAAGTACCAAGTGTTCAATGAATAGTCATTTTCATTAATAATGATGATTATACCTATAACAACTGTTTCAGTAAAGTATCAAACCAGGAGTCGTCACCTCCTCCTGTTTGCAGACTTCTCTCTGTCAGCATCCGGTCACTCGCCACTCATTCCACGCACTCGGACCAGGCGCTCAGCCCAGGACACTGATCGTGAAGGGGGCGGACAGACGGGGCCCCCACCTCCTGGGACTGACATTTCCGTGGGGAAGAGACATGACCGCCGAGGCAGCAGACACACAAACTAACCACCGCAGGGACACACACACAAAGTAAGAGGGCCTGATAAAAGAGAGCGACGCTCTTTCTATGCCGGTCCTTCTCCTTCGTGTGAGGAAGAACCAGCACGATGCACCGCCCAGCACCGGCGGGGCACTGAGCAGGCTGCCCCCTCCATGTCCACGCAGCCTATGCCCTTCCTGACCTGCCCCTCCCCATCCACTCCACGATCTCCTGGCTGTGCCTCAGCACTTGGTCGGGAGTGACACATCTGGCCCCTCCGTGGTTGACCCATCCTGGGACCCACCCAGCTCTCAGCAGCCCCCTGTCTCCCCCACCACCCCAACCCTCAGCCCCAGGGCTGGGGGGCCAGTGATGGAACCACCATGCGTCTGGTCTTAGTTGCATTGGCCAGAGCTGGACACCTGACCCCGGCCAGGCCAATCAGGCTTGGATTCGGCCCTGGCCAGGCCCTGTAGTGGTAACAGGGGGAGGACCGAAGGCTCCTTGGCTGAAGCCCCTGGGGTCAAGCCCCCTACCCCATCAGGAGGTGGTGGATGGGGGAAGAAGAAAGGAGGCCAGTCAGCACCTGCCCCAGGAGGTGCCCAGAGAGGTCGGCTCAGCCAGTAGCTTCTAGACAGGAGGGGAAAGCGAGGCCTGGGAGGAGGGCTCAGCACCCAGGGAGTAATGGAGATCTTAGGCACCCGGGCAGTAGCCTTCACTGTCTTGCAGGTGAGCTCTGGCCAGAGGCCACCTGAGCTGGACTGAGGGCCACTGCCTGCTGCCCAGCCCCACACTCAGGCTCTGTCCCTTCCCGGCCTCGGGGACCAACTCTGTGGCTAGAGGGACTGGTGCCAGCCCCAGGCCCGTGCTCCTGTGGAGAGCCTGAGTTCGGGCATCTCTGCGCCAGCTCTGGCCTGGCCCCCTAATGGGGCCTCTGCCTGGCATGAGGCCCAGCTGGCCTTCAGTCCCACCCTGCTCCCGAAGCCCCTCCCTCTGCCACACAAGGTCCCCACCGCCTTTTCCGCCCAACTTAGGGTATTTCCCCGTCACTTGCCCAGCATCCACAGCGCTTCGTCACTGCAGCAGCATCAAAAGCGTTGGGTTGGCCCAAAAGTTCATTCGGATTTTTCTGTAAGGTGGCTCTAGTGGCACTGAGTTGTCTTTAACTTCATTCCAAACAGTTTTGTTAGATTGTATTGTGACAGCTGTCATGTCAGCGTGCACTTAAAAACCTTATCAAAATTGGTGAATTTTTATGCAGCCATTTTAATATTGAAGATAGAAGAAAATACACATTTTCAGCATACTATGCTTTATTATTTCAAGAGAGGTAAAAACGCAACTGAAACACAAAAAAAGGTTTGTGCAGTGTGTGGAGAAGGCGCTGTGACTGATGGGACGTGTCAAAAGTGGTTTGTGAAGTTTCGTGCTGGAGATTTCTCCCTGGGCAATGCTCCACGGTCAGTTGAAGTTGGTAGCAATCAAATCAAGGCCTTAATTGACAACAATCAACATTATGCCGTGCAGGAGATATCCGACACACTCAAAATATCCAGATCAATGAAGTTATTGGTGAAAACGAAAAATGTGTCTATTATGGAAAAAAGCTAAAGAGACCTTTTGGCCAACACAATAGTGACAGTAATAATAGAAACATTTAGTGAGTACCGACTGCCCGCCAGCCCTGGGCTAAATTTTTTTCATGCATTATCTCATTTAATCTTTTGAACAGTCCTAAGAAATAGAGATTCTGCTGAAAATCCATTTAGTAAATAGTCAATTCATTAAATGACCAATTTACCAAAACTCCATCTGCCCAATGGTCCGTGAGATACCCAGTGACAGGCAGATACGTTAGGCCTGGTCTGGGCTTGGAAACCGCCGAGGCGGAAACAGAGGCAGGACCCGTCTGCAAAAACCGCGACTCACTGTGACCTCCGCAGAGGGGGAAGGCAGTCCGCCCATTTGATGAACTGCTTTTCTGTGAATGGGTTTCCTGAGATGAAAGCATTGAGGCACCGAGAAGTCAGGTCACTGGTCCAAAGTCACCCAGCTGGTGAGCAAGCACCGGGTTTCAGATGCACCCAAAGCCTCCTACCACAGGGGCACCCAGGAAGTGCAGGCTCTGTGCTGGAGCCTCCTACAAGTTGCTGCCCCTCTCCAAGCCTCATGCTCCCCATTTGTAAAGAACAAGTTGAAATACATTATCTCTAAGACCCTCCTGGGTTGATAGTCTATGAAATTGAGGCTCAGAGACAGCTAGCAACCTGCCTGGGGCCACACAGCAGGTCAGCTGGAAAGCAGCGCCAGCCTCAGCTCTCCTGCCCCCTGTCAAGGGTCTGCCTCTCCTTCCTGCCACCTCAGTCACACACCCTCTTGGGACCCCTCTTGGGACACCTCTTGAGCATTAATTTTCCAGAAAGACTATTTTTGTCACTTAACAAGGCAAAAAGATGACTGCCAAAGATGAGTGAAAAATCACACAGATGGAGAATCTGTTCTGGACACAAGTGACTAAAGGCATCCATCTACACGTTCGACTCTCAGAGTCACCTCCAACAGAAAGTGGGCGGTGTCCCATGGGTCTGTCAGCCCAGTAGGAGGGTCCTTGGTCACCTCCCCAGGCCTGCCCTCAGGTCTGGAACCACTGCCCCCCCACCCCAGGGCCACGCCTGGAGGTTTGCCTTGCACGGATGGCCCAAGAAAGGGCTCCCACTGCCGTTGGAATTGGGGTAGATGTGAGCAAATGCCAGGGCACCGTGACCAGGACCAAGGAGGAACCTGCTGTGGTCACAGCCATGGTGCAGGCTTCAGGGCTGTGCCAGGCTGGGCTGTCCACCATCCGCCTGCCACTCTTCTGGACGCAGCCATTGCAGACCCGCCACCCTTGCTCTTCCTTAAAGATCTGAGTTTCCTGCTTCGGTGTCTTTTCTCCAACCTGCCTCCTGTTCCAATCTGTCCCTCTCCCCCTCCCTCGGTCCCTCTCCCCTCCCTTCCTCTCTCCCTCTCTCCCTCTCTCCCTTTCTCCCTTATGCTCCCTGGCTGGTTATAATTTCTGAGAAAAGAAAAACACAAATTTAGACCGGAGTTGTCTTTTACTAATTAGGATTTAGTTCTGTCATTGAAGTGCTTCAAGACTGAGGCTTTTCAAAAGAGACAATGAAAGTACTGATCATAATTGATATTTCCCTGTTCTCTAGAAAACAGGAAGTATTGCAAGGTGTGGATTTCCTTTTCCTTTTCAGTAGCTTTAGCACAGGAGATACTGGGAGGCCAGCTCATGGATTCGCAGATACCGCCCCCCAGCAAAGCAAGAATTCGAAGGAAAGGAGGGTTGTCAAGCTGAGAGACCAGAGGGTGAGCCGTAAGCAGGGCTAGCGAGGCCCCACAGCAGGGGCTGGAGCCAGGCTGGCCCCCCTCCTGGAGGCACTGGGTCTGGGAGGGAGAGAATAAGGAAGCAGGGAGGGAGAGATGGAAGCATCTGTTCAACAGCGGGACAAGTTCCCTTTTCAGATAGTGAGCTACCCGTCCCTGCAAGAGCCCAAGTTATTACAGGACAGCGAATAAAGGGCTTCCTGCTTTTCAGGGAGAGGGGAGCACTGACTAAGGTCGCGTCCTGGACTAAGATTCTGGTTCCAGGGTGTCTATTTCAACTCTGCGCTTCTCTGAATCATTCCATGGCTCTCAGGGCCAAGCATGCTGTGAATGCGGTTGAAAGTCTCTCCAAGCAATTCCTTAATCCTCAGATTCTTGGGGCCTGTGATTCTGTGAGCGCATCTGCGATCCTCTAACGCTAGGATTTTGTGAAAAGAATACGACTCTCAGATACTGCAATTCAAAGACTCTATTAAGGTAGCTTTGAGTTTATGAAAGACGCTCTAATTCCAAGATCTCGTGCATCACAAATGCCATGAAAGGACTGACAGATCTGAATCCTGGACTGTGTGAGGGAAGGAAGGTTCTAAGACCTGCTCCCCGCTCAGGTTTCAGCATGTGCAGAATGAGGACACCTCTGGGCAACAACTTCTCACATGGGTCCTCAGGAGTCCCTGACCCCTATGCGCCCCCTCCTCCCCATCCTCACCTGGCTCACTCCAGTCTCCCTCATCAAGGATCCAGGGCCCTAGGGGTAAACCAAGCATCCCAGGAGCCCCCCTCCCATCCCACCTCCACCAGAAACTGCCCACAGAAATGGACCCCTCCCAAGAAAGGCCTTGGTACTTGATACCAGTCTCTAACTGTCTTTGGGGTTCCTCACCCACCAGTCCCTGGGAGCACCCCCAAAATAGCCTGGGACATCTCCTACCTTCTCTTCTCAGCCTTCTGTACCCCCAGAACCAGGGCAGCCAGCATGGCTGCACCCCATCACTGCCTGCCCAGGGCTCCTTGTAATAACAGAGGCTAATCCATTCCTGGGGACTGCTGTGCCCACCCCCACAGGCTGAGTGGGCTCGATGGGCCCAGGAGTCCTGGTGACGGAGCCCCTCACTCAGCAATCTGCTTCCTGTGGCTTCAGACCCAGCCGGCTGGACCACCTCTGCGGCTCTGCCCAGGATCCCCTGGCCAGATGTGAACGGAGGGGAGCCCACATTCAGCCTGGGCCCAGCCTTTGGCTCAAGAACCAGACAGGGGCTGGCTGCCTCTGAGTGGGGAGACGCCCTGGGACGCCAGAGCCATCAGGGACAGATCAGAGCTGCGTCCTCATTACCCCCTGGCCCGATTTCCACTTGGTGCCCGGAGCTGAGGTGGCTGCTGTGGTGACCGCACAGACAGGTGAGGTTCTGAAGGCAGCCCAGGACAGGGCCCGGGGAGGGGAACTGAGGCCCAAGAGCCTGAAGGCGGGGCTGGACTGGGAGAAGAGGGGGCCAGAGGGGTGGTGCTGAGAGCCCCGCCCCTCAGCAGGCCCATACTAGTGCTTCACACGCATCGTGTCTGTGGTCCTCACAATACTTCACAGCCCCAGCTCTCCAGAGCTCGGAGTCTGTGTTCTCTACAGGGTGCCTGAGGGGCCTCCCTGGGGGCCCCATGGGTCCGCGTTCAGGAGACAGAAACCTCACAGTGATGTGAACAGGGGCTGCTTAACAGAAAGAAATCAATAAACTATGACAGGTAGTGATTATAAGGATGTAAGGAGGCACCTGAAGGGAATCAGGACTGAGGTAGGACAACCTTGGAGGGGCCCCTCCCCAAGGCCAGGGTTCAGACCTCACGGAGCAGGTGTGCTTCCAGCCCGCTTGACGGCAGAGAAGTTGCTGGGGTCAGCTGGAGGAGCAGGGCTGAGGGGAGGAGGAAGCACCCTCGGGGCACAGACCAGCCAAGGCTGGGAGAGGGGTGCACAGAGGGATTCGGGGCTCTGCAGGTGCGAGACCTGGCGCACACCATCCACTCAGTTATCTGGGGTCAGTGGACCACACACACACGAGGCGGTCACCACACTCGGGGTGGGCGCCAAGATGGCCAAAGGGCCATGCGCTCTGGCAGCACAGCGTGGGCAGAGCACCACTGGATGTCCCCACAACACACCTGATGAGAGGTGCTGCAGGAGCAAGAAAAAGCGGAACAGCACAGCCCACCAGGGAGAGGCCCCGTCGGTGTCCCTCCGGCGCCCTCTACTGGCACAGTTTAACTTGGTGCACAAGTCCGGTCCATAATCCACTACCAGCGACTCAAGGGGGAGGGCGGAGCTGAGAGCAGGAATAAATCGGGTCGGCAACCTCCTGCCCAGGGTTCAGATCTGACCTCTCACCTGTTTTCGTATGGCCTGTGAGCCAAGAATAGTTTTGACATTTTTAAAAATGCTTGGAAAAACAAGAGAAGATTTCATGACATGAATATTTCATCAGGAAGATTTCATGGTGTGAACATTATGTAACATTCAAATTTCTGTGTCATAAATAAGCTTTAAATTGTGTCATTTAAGAGATTTTGGAGACCTTTTTTTTCCTCTCTGCTTGCACCAATACCTACATTGTATCCCTGATTTGTCTCTTGGCCCACCAATCCTAAAATATTTAATATCTGGTCTGTACAGAAAACATTTGGCAACTCTGGCAATGAATTGGTAGCTGCCTGGCTCCCTGGTCACCATGAATTGCCCCCCAAGCCACCCCCATGGCTGTCGGATCTGGGCGGCCGCCCCCTGGCCTGGAAGAGCCCGCGGACAGCTGAAGGCCAGGAGGCGGAAGAGGAGCCCGCCAGGCACCTTCACATGGACACCTCGGGCTGGGAAACCCAGCAGCGGGGCCAGAGAAGGCACGCAGTCTTCTCTGAAGGAATGGCCCTCTTTGGGGGAGTTATCCCCATGCAAAAGATGATTGCCCCCCTCAGAAGACCTCGGGAGGAGGGGGTTAAGTAAACCAGATGCTGCTGCTGTGCCTCAAGTGACAGGTGAGACCAGGTGTCTCTGACCAGGTCTGAGCCCTACGCCAGGTGCCGGGGACTAGAGGCCCCCCACCCCGTTCCTGGATGACGGAGCCCCCTAGTGCCAGCCCCTCCAAGTCAGCCCCACCATCTTCGAAACACATCACCCCAAAACCTAAGATGACCTTCACACTCAGCTTGTCCTGTCTCTGGGCCCATTTCACAGATGGGAAACCAAAGGCCAAACAGAGCCACCAGATGGCAGCAAAGTGGGAGTAGGAACAGCAGCAACAAAAGGCCCGCCTTCTGGTTCCAGCTCCAACTCCAATGCCTCAGGCAAGACCCTCGCACCTCTCCTCTCGAAGCTTCCTTTGGCAACCCGCCCTCTCTGCCTAGCCCAGTGCCCTGCATCTGTCTGCCCCAGGTCCTCCTTCTGACAAATGGGTCTGTAAAGTGATGTGGATGTGATGTTTAAGTTAGAAAGCCCATGCAAAGCCCCCAGCATGTAGTAAGTGCCCAAAGAGTTAGTAGCTCAACAGAAGATCAAGTCCACCCTGACCCAGATCTCCAGATACCACGGCACCTCCCAAAGCCACCAGGCCTAGTGCCGACGGGCTGCAGGGACCACGCCTCTCAGCCACGAAGCAGCTCTGAAGAGGAGGGAGAAGTGCTCCTGAGCAGCTCCCGTCACCCCCCATGTTAATTGAGTTTGTATCTGGAACAGATGGGGTGGTGGGTCTTTTCTTTTTCCTTTTTTTTCAAAAGCTTTGGTCCCAGAGATAAGTGTGTAATTAAAAAAGACAATGCAAACAATCCTCTTAGAAGGACCTCACGTCTTCTCTACTTATAAATCTATTAATGGACTGTAATTGCAAAGATTAAACCCCGACCGAAACCTGGTAACCAGGTCACCACAGTGCCAAAAGATTGCCGTCCAAGACTTAAAGAGGGAAAGAAAAATATATTAATTAGCTCGGCTCTGTTTATCTATGCCGAAATGAAAGAAATACGCATAGATAGCTTGCATAGTAATGTGACATTTGCCAGTAGCCTGGCTGCCCCAGAGACGAGACACCGGTTTTCCTTCCATCTAGGGCTTGTTTATAACCTTCTGTTAATCAAAGCAAAAGCTGAGCGAGATTTGGAGTTCGGTCTCCTAAGAGCAGATGTGGGAAGAATCGAGATGAGTGAATGCAGGAGTCTGGGTTTGAGATGATGCCGTCTGCTGCCTTCCTGGGGGTGGCATGGGGGGCCTAGCAGGTAGAACAAGTGCCCCCGTGCAAGGAAGGGGATGGGAAGGGGGAGCCTGCAGAGAGCGGACAGGAGGGTGTGGGCTCCAAGGGAGCTGTCAGCAGCCAACACTCATGGCAGGTGGGGGATGGATGCCCTGGCCCGGTGATGGGCACCTGCATCCCACCCCCACCAACTATTAGCCCAGCGGTTGCGGCGTGTGACCACGGCTCTGCCTACCTGGCCTCGTTTTCTGTGGGAGTGAGCCACGGCTCAGCCTTCTTGCTTCTCGTCGTTCTGGAAGAACTCATCCCCCAGACCTGCATCCTCAGCACAGGGATCACCTGTGGGGTCAGAGATGGGGGTGGCAGCTGAAGTTGATGCTGATTCTTGTGCAAACAGTTTAGCGAGGGAACGTGTGGGAAGATCCCTGAAAGACATGGGCATTTGGGTTGTTTCCAGTTTGGGGCTTATACAAATAAACACGCACACACATTCCTGGAATCGACTTTTTGAGGACATATGTTTTCTCTGGGGAATTAAGGAAGGTGGAGCCACTGAGTCATAGATTAGGTGCATGTTTATAAGAGACTGCCAGATTGTTTCCCTAAGCCCTGTTCCACCCGCATCCCCCCCAGCGGCGCCGAGAGCCCCAGGGCCCAAGCACCCTCGCCAGCAGCTGCCTGCCCCCGGCTGTGCTCACTCCAGCCATCTTAGCGGGAGCAGAGTGTCTGTTGTGTCGGGGTTTTTTTGTTCGTTTTTTTGCATTTCCCTGATAACCAGCAATATTGCCCATTTTTCCTGCTTATTGGTCATCATAAACCTATGGTAACTTGTCCTTTGGAGTCTTTTGACCATGTCTGTTACACTTCTTTGGTTTAGTCTCTCTGTATGCATTTTTAGTTTGGGTTTTCATAGCAAATAGCACTCTTATTTTACTTGCCGATGTTTTGGTTGCTTGTACACAAAAATACGACGGATGTGCACAGAGCAAGCTCGCACACCCTCACCAAGTGTTTATCTGAGCTCCCCGAGTCCACTTGGTTTAGATGGCACTGGAAATAAGGAAGACAAAGGGAGAAGCTGGAGACGGCTAATCGCTGATATTATATAGCGTGTAGCGTCTGTCAGGTACTGTATTCACTCTCTAAATCTTCAGAGCCACCCCGAGGCAGGCGCGGTCATTACTCATTCCATCTTACACAAGGAAACCGAGGCACAGAAAGCTTGTGCAACTGTGTGAAGGTCACCCAGCCACTACATGCAGAGTCTGACTGGGATCCAGTCAGCCCAGCCTTCATGCCTGTGCTCCCAGCCCCAATGCTGTCCTGTCTCCAGCACATCCTTGAAGATGACCTTCAAGGTGAATTGATAAATGCCCGCGCAGGGCTGAGCACAGTCCCAGCGCACAGTCAGAGCTCAGTACATGCTGGCTAAGGAGTCAGGCTCTGCCCTGCACAGTGAGGAAGCAGCAGTGACTGAACCAGACATAGAGCCCCAAGGGGCTACTGGCCTCATGGAGCGGGGAGGACTGAGAAGTGAATTAATTGTCACTGATAGCACCGAGAAGAGCCAGGAATGGAGAAGCGCAGGGCCACGGGAGTCCAGGGAGGGAAGTGGAGACGGAGAATGGAACAGCATGTGCAAAGGCCCGGTGGTGAAGAGGGAGTGCCAGGCCCTGGCGCTCAGAGAGGAGCAGTGTAGCAGCAGGAGTCAGGCTGGGATGCAGGGTGGCCAGAGGGTGGTTCACAGGGTGATTCGGGGAGTGTCCAGAATACATGGGGGCACAGTGAGCTGGGGAGGCCAGTGTGCAGCGGCTGGGACAGGACAGGCCCCTGGGGTCATAATCGGCTCTCCTTACATCCCATGAGCATGGCGCCTTCACGATGGGCGCTGCTTTCATGCTGAGCCCTCCACACAGGGTGGAGGTGAGGCGATTCCATCCACAGACCCTGGGGCTGCCAGGCTGAGGGGTGTCAGGCACCCCTCCTTCCCCCATCCCATCCTCTCTCCCTCGGAGACTGTTCTAGTTCATTAAATGATGAAGCAGCCTCATCTTGGGAGCTCCCAGCTCATTAACTGGAGAGGAGGGAATGAGTGAGGGAGCCTCCCAAGATCCCTTGCCAGAGTCCCCACCTGGTGCTCCGGCCCCGGGAGGACTAGGAGGGGCTTCAGTGAGCAGTTCTGAAACCCCCAGCTGAGCACCTTTAGGAGACTCTGTGGAGCTTCGTCCTGCCCACCAAGGCAAGAAAGCCCCACATGGCCTCCCCCAGAGGGCCCCTTCGGTCCTTCATGGTAGGATCATACTCTGCTGGCTCCAAGGAAGCACCTGAAGCCCCAGGGCTGTGGGGACAGAAGAGGGCCCCACAAGCCCCACTTCCTTAAGGGCGCCTTCTCCCAACCTGGGCAGCAGGGCCTCCAATGCCACCCTGTGGAGGGGAACCCATTGTTGGGGTGATGGCCGCCAGATGCTGGCGTTGTGTCCTGTGTCTCCAGCTCTCCTCCTGAAGGGGGAGAGGGAGGCAGAGATCCCACGAAGCCCGGAGGGGCCTGTGGCTGGCCCAGACCAGGAACCTGATGTACTCTGTGCCCCATCCTCCAGCTATGTCACCAGGTGCGTAATCCACACTCCTCCTCACCTGCTGGAGGGTAGAGACGATGGGACAGAAGGGCCCAGGCGGCCTCTCCACCACCACCCACTGGACAGTGGGAAGGACTGGGAAAGGCAGGGAAGCTATTCCTGGCAGGGCCACCTTACGAGCAAAGGCTCAGAGGTAGGTGTTTAGGTGGCATAATAAGGGGATGGTGAGGGACAGGCCCAAGGGGAAGACAGGACCCATGCTGGGGATGAGGGACAGATGTCTCTGTGCACAGGGAAAATGGCATGTTCTGTCAGCTCAAAAGGCCAGGGACTCACGTCCCAACAGACAGATTGGGTTCCTGTCACCTCTGACTCTTGGCCTCACTGTCCAACCACCTCCAGGGACAGCCCTCAGACCCTGGAGGTTGGAAAGCATCCTGGTGCTCAGAGAAGATGGGGTAACTAGGTGTGTAGGGGTTGAGGGGTTCTCCATCTTCACCCTCTTCTGGGACCACCATTGTCATCATCTGCAAGGGGTAACTGAGGCTGACGCCCTGGCCCACCCACCAGGTGACCACAGAGGCCTGGCGGGCATAGAGGAGCAGAGGCTGGGGACCAATGGGGAAGATCCAGGTGACTGGTGTGTCAGGGGTGTGCCACCAGCCCCCACCCTGAGGGTCCCTTCTAGCCCCGGCACCAGGCCTGCTGGCTGAAGCCTGTGGTGGGAGGGCTGAGACTGTGCAAACGAGGGCCCAGGCCGGCTGGGGGCGGGTGCCCTCGTGCAGGGAAGGGCGAGTAGCAGCGAGGCTGTCCCAGCTGGAGTGTGTCCGCGAGGGCTGCGCCGTGTCCTGGTGCACTTGGCAATGGGCAGCAGGAATCCCGGCACAGCCCATAACTCAGAACTTAGAAACTTGGAGTTTTGGAGTTTCATAGACCCAGGATTTGAGATTCTAAGCATCTCGGAATTTAGAATTGTAGAGGCTCAGAACCCAAAAAGTGAGAGCTGCCAGGTAGTTCAAGGACATCTAGTCTACTGGGTTTCAAATCTTTTCAAAGCAACAGGCCCTGTCTTCAAAACACCAAATAAACCTCCCTTGGGAGCCCAGTGCATGGAGCAGCTGAAACTGAGCCTTCTCATTAGAGTCTGATGGGGGCTTCTGAGACCTCTCTACTTGCTGCCCCCCTTCCTTATTCCTCACCAGGTAGCTCTAAGGCACTCCGGTTCATACACCTCAATGGAGGGATGGAGATGCTGAGGCGCAGAGGGGACACGGACCTGCCCAAGGTCACCCAGGTAACCAGAAGCAGAGCCCACGCCATCCTCTCTCCACCTGGGCCCTGGCTCCTTCAGCCCCTGCCGCTGCCAGGCTGGGCACACACGGATGAGCTGGCGCCAGGTCCCTGAGCTGCCAGCAGCAGATAAGCAGGATACCGGGGAGGACAGAGAACTAGTAACTGTCCAGCTCTTCCTTCCTGAGCCTGGCTTGAGGCCAGACACCATCAGGAGAGAGCCCGAGAGTGTGGCGGAGAAGCGGGGGGATCGCTAGGGGGTGGGGACTTGTCCAGAGCAGGTTGATTTTTCCCTGCCTAGCCCTCAGCACAGCTTCAAGATACAAACTATTTTAAAGCATCATTTGTTGAGTAATTACTATGTGCCAGGAGCTTCACACACATCACCCTTTAGGACATTGGATATTGAGCCCCTACTGTGTGCCCAGCACCATCTGGCACTCGGGATACATCAGAGAGCATTTCGTTCTCGGATCCCGGCCCGTGGAGCAGGTCTGACTCTCCTTTCACGATGAGAAAACTGTAATGAAGTGACTTGCCATGTCACCAGATTGATAAATGACCCAGGCCCGACGACAAAGCCCATGCTCCTCACACGGCTGGCACATAATAGGTGCAGCAAATGGCAAGTCTCTGTCTTCTCCCCAGCAGGGGGCCTGGGAGTTGACTCTGTGGGCTGGGGAGTGAGGCAGGTAGAAAAGGGTGCATGAGAGGGGTCAGGATTAGGGATTGTATTTGGTATTATTTGGCACCTTAAAATCCCACCCTTGTCCCCAGGACGCAGGATCAGCCAGGTGAAGGCCTGGGGGGAGGGAGACTGCTGTCCAACCCAGTGAAGACATCACTGACTGAGATTCACGTCTTCACAGAGTCCTCACACCAGCCCTGACAAGTGGGAACTGTGACCCCATTTTACTGGTGAGGAAACCGAGGCTCAGGGAGGTTAAGGGACCTGTCAGAGGTCACAGGAAGTGCAGAGCTGGGGTTACCACCCAGGCCCCTGTCTGACTCCTGATGCTACTTTGTCTTCTCTGACTCTGCAAGCCTTCCAGAACATTCCCCCACCCTTGCTTGCTATCCCTCCCTGCAGAGCAGGCTCGGATGGTCCTGGAGCAGCCC
>PVJI01006145.1:0-89229 GCA_004026765.1 Micronycteris hirsuta
GAGACCATTCCGTTGCTTGTGCCAAGAGGTACAGGGCACCCTAGGGCCAGTTGCTGCTTGTTTGAGGTTTGTGGACCTTTAAGAGATTTTGGGAAAGTTAACAGTGTGAGCAAAAGCAGGTCGCTTGTGTGAAACAGCCACTGGGAAAAGTTCAGACTGACGTGCATGTTGGGTGGGGCAGGGTGCAGGGAACCACCAGAGCTGGGTGAAACGGCGTTAGCCATGTCCATGGAGAGCCCAGATTTGGTGCCAGCCTGTGCCTGCCAGCTGGGTAGGAAGAATAGTTCATGAACAAGCAATGGTGCCTGACAGCACTTCTGTCCTCCGAAGAGAGCTGCCCCAGCTCCTTCCCTCTCCAGTCATTGTCCTGTGTCTAGTCAGTTTAGTTCCACCCCTTGTCCTCAACTCCTTCGGAGCTGCTGCCTCTGTGCTGGGCCCAGAGCAAGTGAGTTTGTGAGTGAGTCTGTGCACAGGCCCCTGAAGAGGGCGCCTAGGTCTCTGGCAGCCCGTAGTCTCACTGAGATGCAACTCCCACTGGTTTTCATGGCCCGATGTTGTAGGGACTCTTCTTCCTGGCACTGGTGCCCAGAGCTGGGAGCCTGGTGTGAGGCTGGGACCTCTTCCTGTGGGGGTGGGGAGAACTCAGATATCTCTCCTGACTCTTAATCACCACACTGTGGGTGTGGGACCTGCCTGTTTTGTGTGTCTACCCCTCCTACCAGTCTTGATGTGACTTCTTTATATCCTTCCTTACAGGACTGCTGTTCAGCTATACTTCATATGGTTCTTGATGATGGTTGTTCTGTAATTTAGTTGTAGTTTTGATGTGGTCATGGGAGGCCTGAGCAAAGTGTTTTCCTAGTTCACCATCTTGACCAGAAATCCTTAATGTTTTTTTAAAGATTTTATTTATTTTTAGAGAGAGGGGAAGGGAGGGAGAAAGAGAGGGAGGGAAACATCAATGTGTGGTTGCCTCTTCCGTGCCCCCAACTGGGGCCCTGGCCTACAACCCAGGCATGTGCCCTGACTGGGAATCAAACTGATGATCCTTTGGTTCACAGGCTGTCTCTCAATCCACTGAACCACACCAGCCAGGGTGTCCTTAATGTTTTTTATATAATCCCAATATCAATAAAATGAGATATGGAAAACAGTATGGACTTTCCTCAAAAAACTACAAATGAAACTGCCTTTTGACCCAGCGATTCCACTACTTGGATTATACTCTAAGAATCCCAAATTACCAATCCAAAAGAACCTATGCACCCCTATGTTCACAGCAGCACAATTTACAATAGCCAAGTGCTGGAAGCAACCTAAGTGCCCATCAGTAAATGAGTGGATCAAAAACTATGGTGCATTTACACAATGGAATTCTACACAGCAGAGAGAAAGAAGGAGCTCCTACCCTTTGCAACAGTATAAATGGAACTGGGGAGTATTATGCTAAGTGAAGTAAGCCAGGTGGTAAAAGACAAATACCATATGATCTCGCCTATAACGGGAATCTAATCAAGAAAACAAACAAATAAGCAAAACAGAACCAGAGGCATGGAAACAAGGAACAAATTGACATGGACCAGAGGGGAGGCAGGAGGGGGATAAGGGGGGAAAGAAGAGGAAGGGTCTAGTCAAAGAACATGTATGAATGACCCATGGACATGGACTACAGGGCAGGGACTGACTGTGAGAGCATGGAAAGAACGCGGGAATGGGGGGGGACTGGGGGGAAATCGGGACAACTATAATAGAATAACAATAAAAAATAGAGATAGATACTACTGACAATTCACCCTTCACCCATTATAGAAAAACATTGAATTTTAGAGTAATAAAGTAAATTACAAGTAATAAATGACCAGATCAGAATTTGGCTAGAGTTATTCCAGCATAAGAGGTTGTGCTCTCAACTTTATGCTTTTTGCCTCCCCATGAAATTGAAAAGTACAGCTTTTCTCCCTTTTTCAGAGACAGGTTGTTTTTAATGTAAAAAAAGAATCCCATTAGCCTTTTTCATTGGGCTGTTTTCATTGAGATTTTAGCATAAAAAAGATGGCACACTTAAATTAGGATAATTTAAAAAGGGCTCTTTCTAAAGTGTGGGCAGAATGCAGGGGAACCTGAGGAGCCAGTGCAACACCCTGGAGCTCCCAAGAGCAAGGGCTGTTAACACCTTAAGGCCTGAGGCTATGTGGGCGGGGCGTCGTTCCTTCCCCAAATCCAGGAGGAGACAATGACGGGAAATGTGGTCAACTTGAAAGGAGCTATGAACTTCAACCCAGAGACACACCCATACTGAAGCGACCCTCCAATGAAGGGGCCAGGGTTTGGTTAACCATCCTGACTACCCCTGTTCAGGCTTCCCATTGGCTGAACACACAAACTAAAGCGAGGAGCCAAAAGAGGTCCCTGATGGGGTCCAGTAAAGGTAGAGGGGGGCAGAGAGCAGCTCTGCAGGGCCAGCCAGAGGTGTGATCTCCACACTCACACAATACAACACAACATAACACAACACTTCTCACAGAGCACCCCGTCATTATGGCAGTACAACTATTACAAATTTCAAACACAGCATAATAAATTGTACATTCTCCCCTTCAGCTTAACATTTCAATGACTTCAAGTGCTGCTATTTCTTACTTTTAATTGTGTATTTTATTCCAAGCAACATTTTAATTTCAAACAGAGCTAGCCTCCTTTTCTAAAATAATTATTGAGAAGATATCCTCATGAACATTTAATTAACCCTCAGCAAAATTACTCTAATTTACTTAGTGTTAAGAAAAAAATGACAGTGAATTTCTTAGCACAAAGCTTTTGACTATGGCAGCAATATTTGTGATAGGAATGAGTTATCACAGTGTACTTTAATTATTCACATTTTGAGTGCTGGAGCATCGAGGTCGACACTAATGGCTCAATGAGGTGTACCTCCAATAATAATGTTAGAATATTACACTCATAACAAAAATCATAAAAAATTTACTGATGACTAATATGCAGACAATTGTGCTGAAGCCCTTTGGACGTTCAGCGTCTCAGCGTTCCCAGCCTCAGTCCTCGGAGACACATGGTGCCATGAGCCTTATTTATGAGAAGCAATGGAAACTTCGTCTTGCTGACCCAATCACAATGGGAAACTTAGACCCACAAGGTTCTGAAAAGTATCTGGATATTGACTTGAGTGGGCTCTGCCTCAGTGAAACATACAGGCTTCGTTTCTGTTAATGAACAGGAAAGCGGAAGGCTGTGAATGGACTGGAATGGACTCGGTCTCTCCTTCCTAAAGAGAACTACCTCCGCCTATTACCTGTGCCTGGTGGCACCTGGCGGAGGAGCCTGGGGTGGCAAGCCACTGGGATGCCAGGTTGTGTGTTACAACTAAAGCGGGGCCAAGGGGAAGAAGAGAGAGTGCCACCCTCTTGCACGCCTAAGTGCCTGAGCTGTGGAGGGAAGGGCGGTGGATTCGTGAATGAGCTTCTGGAAAACAAAGTGTATGTGGAGGCTGAGAGATGGGGTGAAGGAGGGAGGAGGTGCGTGCTGGTCAGGGAGTTTCTCAGTAAAGACAAACCCGAAGGCTTTGGAAGGAAATGAAGTAATTAGCCAAAGGGAAAAGTGAGTACAACATCCCCGCAGAAAGATAAGGCTAGAACAGGGATAAAAGGGCAAAGGAAGATGAGGTCTGAAAGGCATACAGAATAATTATGCTTAGGTTAGGAAGAGTATTGAGTATGTGTTGGAAAGGGGTTTGGATTTCCACCCAAATCCCAGGAGAGTCAATTAAGGATTTTAAGCAGAAGCAAGGAAGTCAAATTTATTATTTAAAATGAATGATGTCATAGGACATGGAAGTTAAAAATATTTGTTGAACGGCTAGTGAGAGCCTGTTACCTGCCACCAGCTTATCAGCACACAGGCTTACAAAGCGGTTCGAGGGTGATGTCGGAACTGTGGAGGCCAGGGATTTGCCAGTGTAGGTGCTACTGTTTCACGGACTCGGGCAGAAGATGTGAGGCTATAAGGAAGGAGGGACTTCATTCCTCACAGCACAAGCTCTGTCTAGGGCTTTCTTTTTGTGCCTAATCCCGTTTCCCTAGATTCCGTGTGGAAGGGGTGATGCAGGGCAGCCTGTGAACGGAGGAAGGAGAGAGGAGCCCCGAGCCCGGGGGGTTGTATGGTAAGCAGACGCAAGCCTGCTCTTTGTCCAGGAGGAGAAGTTACCCTTAAGGCTTTGCCGTGCAAACACGATTCTGAAAGATGGCCCAGGGAGAGAGTTTCCAGAGCCTTCCATTCCTGCCAGAACATACAGGGATGCTCGTGACCCATGGCGGGTTATTCTCTCCAAACTAATGGTCGTAAACTCTTGCATTGTAAGAGACACGGATTGCATGTTTCAATTTCTATTTAAAAATTCTATAGAGAAAGACTATTTGGGTATTTTGCCTTTTAAAAAGAAACAACGTAGTACATCCTCAGAGTTCTATCGTTTGACAGATTAGTTATCCCTGAGTGGAGTGTCACTAACTGTCATGGATGATTCTGATATTTTTAAAGTTTATCCTACTGTTTCCAGTCAATTATTGTTTAATACACATCTATAAAGTTCCAGTGGTTCAAGGCAGAAAGTGTAAGGCACACTGATGTTAAAACAGAATGAGTTTGTTAGGAGTCTAAACTAATTAAATTCACATCGAGATGTTCACTACAACTACAAATTATATTCTGCTGCTCAGAGGTTTTGTGTAGTACATCAGAATGGCTATGGTGTTAAAAATAAAAAGGATAAAGAAAGAAAAGCGATGATCACATTTGTTTTTCTTTCATTAAGTGAGAATAAATACTATTCACACTTTAAATGTGTCATTTTCACAAATGTAATTTGAAATATCTTGAGATTTTCCCTCATCTTTACAATTAAAAGTAAAAACATATAACATAAAAATAAGCCGATTTATTTTTTAGTGCAAGATTCAAAATTTAGGTAGAAGCTGTTTTTACTTTTATTTAATAGCGTAACATAAGGTTAACTTAACCAGACATGTTTTATTATAAATTCAGAGTCCAAAGTATACATAGAAAAATAGCATGTTAAAACTTTATATTTGTAAACAGTGTTTTCATTATATAATAATAAATCAAAGAGCACACCTCTTATTAAATGAGACAAAGTATCTTGATTAGAACTCTCTCTGGCACATCATGTGGCTCCCATCTATATTTGTTGAATATATAATTATTATAAAGATATTCTCCAAATTGAAAATGTTTATTTATTGAGCTTCTTGCACTGTGAATGGCACTAGACAATTAAGTCTTTAGTCCATTTTGAGTTTATTCTGGTACACGGTGTAAGAAAGTAGTCTAGTTTTATTACTTCCTTTCCACTTTCCACTTTTCCCAACACCACTTATATTCTTGCCTCCGTGGTCATAGATTAATTGACCATATAGGTGTGGGTTTATTTCTAGGTTCCCTATTATGTTTCATTGATCTATATGTCTGGGGGGGGGTTGTATTTTTTTTGCTAGTACCATGCTTTTTTGATTACTAGAGCCTTGTCATATAGTTTGACATGAGGTAGCATGATACATCCAACTTTGTTCTTCTTAATCAAGATGACTTTGGATATTTGGTGCCTTTTATGGTTCCAGATAAATTTTAGGATTATTTGGTCTAGTTCTGTGAAAAACAGCAATGGCATTACAATAGGGATTGCCCTGAATCTATAGATTGGTTTGGGTAATATGGACATTTTAGCAATGTTAAATTGTCCTATCCATGAACACAGTATGTGCTTGCATTTATTTGTATCTTTTGCGGTTTCTTTTTTCCAATGCCGTAAGTTTCTGAGTATAGGGTTTTTACTTGGTTAAATTTATTCATAGGCATCTTTTATGTGACTGTAAATGGGATTGTTAATTACTTTCTCTGAGAGTTCATTATTGATAATGAGAAATCACAGTACTTCTCTGCAGACAAAAGCCTGTGGAAGTTGGTAGTGGAAACTGGGAGACCAGTTCACTGAGGCTTTTTCAATAATTCAGTCAAGAGATGCCTGAATTAGGTAAATGACAAACCTGGAGTTCAAACCTAATCAACTTGAATTATTGTGTAAATATTTTTTTTAAATAATTATTTATTTATTTATTTATTTTAGACAGAAGGGAAGGGAGGGAGAAAGAGAGGGAGAGAAACATCAATGTGTGGTTGCCTTTCATGTGGACCCCACTGGGGACCTGGCCTGCAACCCAGGCATGTGCCCTGACTGGGAATCGAATTGGCAACCCTTTGGTTCACAGCCCGCGCTCAATCCACTGAGCTACAGCAGCCAGTGCACTGTGTAAATATTAATGAATAACAAGTCATTGTGCTGAATATATCCTCCTATGGCCTAACTTGAAGGAGATTTAGATATTCCATTGTTTCCAGTTTTTCCTCTTTCTTGGCAACTTTAAGGAAAGGAACAGATAAACTCATGGGCTTCCAGAATCCAGCTCCCGTGTTAAATATTTGTTTTACTCCCATGCCTGATGTTTGGAAAGTTTTAGGCTGCAGACTCTGTTTTACTGTGTAATATTTAGTGTCTTCATTTGTATTAATGATATACACATACACACATCATAATCAGATGTGTTGATTTCTATGACTAAACTATTCCTGTAGTAAATTAATATAATTACTGAAACAAAGCAAACTGTGCTCATGGATAAACTTTATTGTAATCCAACATCGTATCCCATCTCCAAAACTACCTATGCAGACTTCAGAAAGTTTCATTTAAACAGGAGTCCACCAGTCTAGGGACACATCACATAGATGTTAACAGAATTTTTTCTCATTAGATTTCATATATACTACTTAAACATTAAGATGCTTATCAATATTAATATAGACGTATTATACACAGTTATAAGAACTTGGACTACTAAGCAATACAACCAGTAGTAGACACTAGAAGTGTTTCATACGAACAGTGATGATGTGCAGGTGATAAGCTGTGACATTGATCCAATTCTGACTACGTGCCAGGCAGTCTGAATAATCCCATGAGGCAGGTAGAATGATCAGTTTCTTCTAAAAGTGGGAGGGAAAAAATTTCCTTTAGAGTGGGAGAAATGAGAATCGAACTTCAGCAGTCTTATTCCAATCTATGAAACATTATATGGTAACAGGATTTTGGTGATTTTTGTTATTTATATTAGCACATTTAAATCAATAAAAAGCAGGATATTTCCCTCAGGGGTCGAGTCTTTGAAACTGTCAACCTTTTGAAGGAAAGAACCCAATTCTGTTGATCGCTGCTGCATCTCCATAGCTTCTCGGAGTGCTGCTGACCAGTGTCCTTGTGAGTAACTGACCGAATGGGTGAATAAATAAAATAAACGATCAGAGCTGACTGATACACTTCAGGGACACCACTCTGTTGTCCAGTGATCAGACTCGTAAGAAAAAAATAAAACAGAAGTAAACGGCTTCATTAAGTCGTATGTCTTAGGGGAATTATCAGAGTCCCCTCTTACTAATTATTTCCGGGCCTCTGGGAATTGTGTTTATCTATATTTCCTTATTTGTATGGAAACACTAGTCGCCGACCTATGCCATAGGGTTAAGAATGCACAGGCACCAACAACTGCCAAATACGTTTTAACTCTAAGACATATTTCTCCAAATTAAAAAGTTAATGCTGAACACTTGAAAAATTGCTCTCTGAGCATATGTGATAGATTTAATATACTTTTCAATAAGCATAAGGTAGGCAGGCAAGGTGAGAGAACAGAAGCATCGGAAGCTCCATGGAGTTTCCCGATGACTAATTGTCCTAAGTCTGTATGTGATCAATTAATGTCTCCCCTTAGTCGTTGTCCAAATTTGAGCTGCTAAATAATAAATAATAATGCATGAATCTTATTTAGACAATTTATTTTAACATAATCTCTATTGTTCTTTATTATTTAAAAGACTTTCTTGCCAAGACTTCTATTTTGGTGAAGCCTCTTCTCGGTTTTTATTTATAGACAGCTGAGTCCATTAACCTGTAAACATTGTTTCGAGCCCAAACCAAGCCTAGTCACTTGCGCTCACTAATCCTCATTTTTTTTCTAGAGGAGAGAGATCACCTCCGCTAGCCCTGAAGTTTAGTACTCAAAGGAGCATGGGTCACAGGGCCGTTCCATTTTTAAGTTTTTAAGGAACCTCCAGACTGTTTCCAGAGCGGCTGCAGCAGGTTGCGTCCTCGCCAGCACTGCCAACACTTGCTGACTTACTGATAAAAATCTTCCCGACAGGTGTGAGGTGGTATCTTACTGTGGTTTTAATTTGCATTTTCTGATTAGTGATTTGAGCATTTTTCATATGTCTGTTGGCCATCTGTATGTACTTTTTAGAGAAGTGTCTATTTAGGTCCTTTGCCCCTTTTTGAAATTGGATCGTTTGGGTGGTTTTGGTGTTGAGTTTTGTAAGTTCTTTATGAATTTTGGATATTAACCCCTTATCAGATGTATCATTAGCAAATATGTACTGCTATTCAGTGGATTGTCTTTTCATTTTGATGATGGTTTCCTTTGCTGTTCAAAATCTTTGTAGTTTCACGTAGTCCTATTTGTTTATTTTTTCTTTTGTTTCCCTTGCCCAAAGACACGTTGCCAAAAAATGTTAATAAGAGTAAAGTCAAAGAGTTCGCTGCCGATGTTTTCTTCTGGGAGTTTTATGGTGTTGGGTCTTACATGTTAGACATTGATCCCTTTTGTATATGGTGTAAGAAAGTGGTCTGGTTTTGTTTTATCCTGTGTCAGTCCAGTTTTCCCAAAACCATTTATCAACCACTACGCGGCACACCTGAAACGAATGTAATAGTGAATGCCAAATGGAAATAAAAATTAAAAGAAATAAAAATAGAAGACAAAATAAAATGCTAAAATAAATAAAATAAAATACAATGTCATTGCTAAAAAATAAATAAATAAAAAGAGCTTGGGTCAGCTAAAACATTCTCCTTCTATACATTTTGGAAAACACTAAACACTGCTACAAAGGTGTGTGTGTGTCTCTCTGTAAATAATGCTTATTTATTCTGGTTGTTTAATTTGTATGGTAGTTCCAAAAATAGTGCTGACTTAAAAATAAAGGTTTTTCAAAGTAAGAAGCAACAAGCATTTATTTGAGATCAATAAAAGTAGCCATTCAGGACGCACTGATTCAGGCGAAAGCCCACGCAGTGTTTCGATTAGGAGACAGAGGCAAAGAGTATTTATGAGAAAGAGACGGGGAATAATTGCATCAGTGGAAGGCTCTCCTATCGGTGCAGATGATAACATAGCGATGTTGATTCTGAACAGTGTTTCCAATTGTTAGTCTAATAGTCATAATGACTGCTTGCTTGTTATCTTTGCAGACAGTTCCTTAGTCCTAGTGCAGAGGTGGTTTTGCCCCGTTTTACCGTTGCGGGGATGCAGGGCATAAGATGTGCTAGGCGGGTCCTGGGGCCTGGCAGCTCTGGCTCCATTTTAAAGTGGCTCAATTTATTTTTATTTTCTTATAATAGAAAAATATTCTCCCTTTTTCTCAATCCTTTGATGAATTACCATGCAATGAGCTCTTCTTTATGGAATTTTATCAAGACTTTCTTTCAAGTACATTTTTATTAGGTTTTCTTTTTACATACAAATACTTATTCCCTCACATAATTATGATAGCTTAATAAACATGGTTTCCCAATATAGAAATGAGTTTGAAATATATGAGGTTAAAAAAAAAAGCTAGGAAGTTTATGCATTTGCTTTTGTGGGAAGAAATGTAAAAAATAGGTCATTATGCAAGAAATAATTTTGACTTAAAAACTTCTGACTCTAAAGCTCTATTTCTTACTATGTTCATTAGTGAAGTTCCTTCCCAGCTAGCTATCTTGTGTAATAAAGAGGTTTATGTACCCAAAACAGGAAAATGAATACTTGTAACTTCTATTGAAATTGAGGAATTGTAGTAAATATTAGGTCATGATATTTCCTCTTTTGTAGAAACAAAAAATACATCAGGATTTATTGCAGTCATTAAATGATGCATTAAAATTACATTAAGGAACATGATTTCCCTTCATCCAAAATCTGAAATAACACCCAGCTTTGGCTATCAAAAACTTCCCTCAAGCCACGGTTAAACTCAACATTCATATCATAACAGGATCAGCAACATAATTTTTATGAATTATTTTACTCAAAAAGGGGAAACACAAAATAGCAGGAAAATTAACAAACACAGAAAAACAAGAATGCATAGAAGGTAACAACAGCTAAAAGAATCATCAAGCTCACAGTATTTAAAAAAAATCAAATTCAGTAACTCTGAACCTATGTGCTAAAGTATAAAAAATTAAATTGTAAACCAAATACCTTAGAATCAAGATGCAAAATACTTTTTATGCTGAATGTTTACATAAAGTTTCATGCAAACCCCTTTTTGGTAAATCAGATCATACTGTTGCCTTAGTCTATACTTTTAGTGATATATTGGCACAAGCCACCTTTGGGTTTCAGAATGAAATAATGATTGAGAAAAGTGAGTTTTTACAGAAGTGCATATTTAAAATAAGTGCATAACCTCACCACATTATAGTAATAGGCACGTTCAAATCCAGTCGCTTCCCAGAAGAACTGCACAGGACATATTTCTATGGGACTGGTCTCGGCAGAGCTGGCTGGCCCTCCTGCCCCCGAGGCCCACAGGAAGCCCCCCCTCTGCACACCAACCCATGCAGGCTCAGCCCCATGTGTGCAGAAACACCTAAGAGGAATCTTGACAAGCAATAGCCCACTTTCTGGTGGGTATCTGTTTATTTATAGCGTATTGTTTGGCTATTTTCAACAATAAAAAGAAAATAACCCCATTAAAACAGTTAAACTTACCTTACAATGGAAAAGGAATTTGAGGACAGTGAGCATCAAGAAGAAATGTGTTGTCCTCTAGGCTGAGCTCCTTCAACTCTTAGGGCAATTCTAACAATTTCAGAAGACTTAAGAAATATCAGCCAATAAATTCCTAATGGTATGTTGGTCATAGGAAATAAATTACCCCATGTGCGATAAACTCCACAGACGCCATGTTATAATGGCCTGGTCTTGATCTGCTTCTGTTCCCATTTTCGCCTGCACGTGTGTGGCCAGCCCAGGAGGCTGAGGGGTGGAGAGGGGAGCCTGGGTCAGGAGGTGAGAGTGGAAAATGCAAATTGCTTTCCTATGAAAGGAAGGTAAGAACAAATGCAAGAGTTGCTGTTTCTTTGAACAACAGGCTTCAGAAAGATGACTTTTGTGATTTCTACAACTGTGGCATATTTATTTCTTCATATATCCCAGGATTTGTACTACTTTCCCTCCACTAACCATAATTTGAAAATTATAGAAAATTATCACAAAAGCTCTAGTACTTACAGATTTCTCTCTTCCCTCATTATGCTCCTGCTTTTCCACAGAAGAAATTGTCTATCAACAGTTTGTGCCCATTCTCCTGCGCTTTCTGTGTGCATTTACGCACTCACTCATACACACACTCACACACACAGGGATAATTAGGGAAAATGTGTACTTGCACATAAATACAAAATTACTTTCAATAATATCACACACACACTGTCTAGTGAGCTATCCAGTTGCATTTACACAAAGCTATTTCATACTCTTAATGGACTTTGATGTTTTTCAAAATATGTGCATCCCATAGTTTGTTAATCATTATCCTATTGATAGGTATTTATTTTCCTGTTTTTTTGCTATTACAAACAATGGTGCAATGACATGCTTATAAATACACATTTGTGCATATTTATGAGTATTTTTGTAGGGTAGACATCAGTATGTGCATTTGCTATTTGGACAGATTCCTATCAACTTGTCAACCTTAAAAGCTGCACCAGACGAAAGGCTCTACCAGTTTATCAACTGCATGTGAGAGCTCTGATTTTTAGAGACTGTTCTACCACTGTAATTTATCATATTTTCATTTTTAGTTTCAGAATATGATTAATAAAGCCTGAAATCTTTTGATCACATTCATCTGCATGGCTGATTACTAACGAGAAGGTTTTATAAGCTGATTGGTCATGAGCATTTTTTAACTGAGAATTCCTGCTTTTGCTCATTGTTTTATCTATTGTTATCTTTTAATCTTGTTAGTGATAGGGGATTTATATGTAAATATTACACATTTTATTGCAGTATATGTTTTTCAGTCTGTTTCTTGCCTTCTAACTATGCTTATAATGAAAATCATATAGAGACGTTATATACATTTAGGTGGTTATATTTTTCTTTTTCTTTTTACCTCTTAACTTTTCTTTCTCACTCAGGAAGAAGATGATATAGGAGACATCTCTTGTTTTTTGGACTACTGCCCAACTCCTGTGCACTGATGCTGACACCACAGTTTTCATCAAGAAAATCATCTGAAACTCTGGATCAGGTAAGACAAGCTCTACTCCAACTTCAAAAATTGGCTCAAGTACCTGATTTTGCCAGTGAGTGAGCTGTATTCCAAGACTCACAGAACTAGAGCACGTGATCAGGCCACGTAGAAGCAAGAGAAGATCCACCCAGGGACATTTGCTGTTACATTGAATAAAGAGGAGAAGTAACTCACTGGCACTCTCACGTAGTTGGCTACACACATAGAATTTTTTATGGCCGTCTTGTCAACCTTCAGTAGATTTTGCCTGAAAATAACTCCAACACACACACACAGACACAGCAACCCAGAAAGATGTAGACAAGGACGTCCCAGATGAAACTACTTGGGTACTGGTATCAACTGTGCTTAAACCCAGGGTTACCCTGGGGTTTTTCAGTTATGTGAGTGAATCAATTCTCAAACTATGACATTTTTAAGATGCCAGTTTGACTAGAATTCTACATGACTTGGGTTTTAAAATAAGCCCTCTCTAACACATTTCCACCAAAATATCATTAAAAACACTCCTATATTTTCATATACATAATAGTCTTCTCACTAAATTGACATATGAAGTCACTTTAAAATATTAAACAACTTCCCCTATACTATTCTTAACCCACCCCCATCTATTTTCTACCTATCATTTATGCTATTTATTCCCTGGTTAAGAATAGGCTAGGAAACGTAGAAGCCAAAGAATTTATATGTACAGCCCATGGACATGAATTAAGGTGGGGGACTGTGGGTGGAAGGGGGTGTGCAGGGTGGGGGACGCCCCCTTCCACCCCCTTCAAGGTGGGGGAAGAGGGGACAATGGTAATAGCATAATCAATAAAATATATTTAAAAAGCCTCATCACCAAAAAAAAATAACATAAAATATTAAACAACACACAAAAATGTAAAGGAGGAAGTAAAAAATAGTCCTCAGTTTTCAGAAGAAGCACCACTAATATTTTTGTTACGTCCTTTTATATGTTCTAGATATATCTGGTCCCCTAGCCCAATGCATATTTTCATGGATGTCTGTCTTATCCTAGGGCTTATTTTATTTTGGAAAACAAACATTCTTACTGTTATGGATTTGGGGTATTATTTTTACTTATATCCTTTTCACATCTTTTCCCCTTCCCCTACCATGTAGCTAATGTTAATATACTGATTTGTGCTTCTCTCTGTGTTTATATGATCTCATTACTGATACACATAACCACAAATAAAATGGATTTTTGCCATTTTTGTGTAACATATATGGGGCATTTGTATAGTCTTCTCTGAATCTTACACATCTCACAAAATAGTATCCAAGAAATCCATTCAGTTAGTGAGGTACATGCTTTATTTTTCATAGACTACACTTTAATAATCAGTACCATAATTTATTTCAAAGTATTTTGCTTATACAAGAGATGCTGTGATAACATTTTGTTTTTCTTTCAATATCTATGTTTTAAATTTTAGTAGCTACTTTTCCCCCTTTTATTGAATATTTTGGGGTGACACTGGTTAACAAAATTACACAGATTTCGGGTGCACAATTCCGTAATACATCATCTGTACACCGTATTGTGTGTTCGTCACACCACGTCAGGTGTCTGTCCATCAGCATCCCCCAAACACTCCTCCATCTCCCTCCCAAAAGAATGAAATACAATAAATATTCTTCATGAATTCTCAGGAGCAAGCCCCTTCCCTTGCATGCGCTACGTAAGCAGGGGTTACCACTTGTAATAAGTGTTATTCAGCTATCTAGTTGTTACTTTTATGTTTTCTTAAATTGAAATTGAACATACTGACATATATTTATAGTATAGTTTAAAACTTTATTTTATGTATTTTTATATAAAATATATACTGAACAATTTTACTCAACTTTCAATTTTATTGAACAGTTTTATTGTTCAATATATATTTTGAAATTTTAAAAAATGTAAACATACTGATGTCTTTTACCAGTTTCCTTTTAGTTGTGCTGGTTTTCTTCTCGAGACTTCTAGACCTTTATTTTTAATGTGTACATTGAGGCTTCATTACTTCACATATAATATGCTTGTAAATATTCATACTTCACTTGTATTTGATTTCACGTGTATGATTTAATTTCTCACATATTTCACATATATTTTCTTTTCCAGACCGGTTTTGGAAAGCCTAAACGTTTCTTCACACTTTTAGAGATGTGGAGGAGGTAAGTAAGGGCTTTACATCCCTTAAAATATTTCCCTTGACGTCCCCACTGCGCCACCTACAGGTTACCTTTGGTTTGCCTCTGTGTGCATGTCTGCACGGACATACGCCTGGGTATATGCGTATTTAAATTTTTAAGGAAAAGCCAAGCTGTGTTCCTAAATGTGTTTATGGTTTCACTTTTCTCTAGAAGTGGATGTGATTTAGTAATGCTCTACTATCTCGCCAGGGATTTCTTTGGTTAGTCTTTTTAATGTTAGACATTCTAAAAAATGTGGAGTACTGTCATGCTGTAATTTCAATTTGCAATTTTTCATAATTAATGATGTTTAATACATTTCAAATACTTATTTGAAGCTTATATTTCTTCCTTAGTAAACAAAAATATATTCAAATATTTTGCCCATCTTCTAATTGAGTTGCAGGTCTTACTGAGTTTTGAGATTTCTTTGTATATCCAGAATAGTTCTTTGTCAGATACGCGATCATCTCTTCCAGTGTCTTGTCTTTCCATTCTGTTAATAGGAACTTGCAAAGACCAGCATTCTTACTTTTTATAAAATGCAATTTATCAACTGTTTATTTATGATGCTTCAGAAAATTAGCCTAATGCTAGGTCACAAATATCTCCTCCTCTACTTTCTTGTAGAAGTGTGAAAGAGAAGAATTTTACCTACAAATAATTGAGATGAGGCTATTCAGGCATTTCTTCTTAAATAAGCTTTGGTAGTTTTTGTCTTTTAATTTGTTTGTTGCATCTAATATTGAAAGTGAGCATTTTGTAAGTAGAATCCAGTTGGGTCTTGTTGTTTTAATCCATTTTGAGAATGACTGCCTGTTAATTAAAAAGTTTATATTGTTAAGTTTCATTGTTATGGTTGCCATTTTTCTCTTTTTGTCCTATTTGATCCTGTTCTGTTTCCACCGTGCTACATTATTTTGGGTTACTTTACTGTGTTTTATGATTCAACTCTAGTCCTGTGTTGAATTTATGCTATGACATATTTTGCTTGTTCTAGTGTTTGGTTATGTTTATATTATGCATTTCAACGTATCACAGTCCACTTTGAAATGACACCATACCACCTCATGCGCAGTATAGGGTACTTACAACAACATACTTTCATTTTACCCCTACTGGCCATTGTGTTATTCTGGTCATTCGTATGTTAGGTAGTCCACCATTTTATTGTGTTCTATTTCAGCAGTTATTTATCATTTGGATATCTTTACATAATAATAAAAACATATTCGCTCACATAGTTACCATTTTGGTAGTCTTCCTTCCATTGTGTATTTCTGTATTTCAATCTGGTGTCATTTGACTTCTACTGGGAATTTTTCCATAAAGATTTCTTGTTTCAAGATGATGAATTAGCCATCGAATGTAAGGAATTTTTCATTTCACCTTTGTTGTGAAGATACTTCTATCAGGCATAGAATTCTACATTAATTATTTTATTCAGTAGTGTTTTTCTCCAGAATTTTAAAGATATTGCTCTACTAACTTCTGGCTTGACATACCCTACATGAAGTTTAGTTTATTTTTCTTTTTGTTCCTCTGCATGCGCTGCTTGCTTTTCTGCTGACGACTCTTTGATATCTCTTTATCACTGGTTTTAAGCAAATTAACCATAATGTGCTCTGGTATAATTTTTGTCATGTCACTGTGTTTGGAGTTTAGTGAGCCTCTTTGATCTGTGGCTTTAGTTTTCATTAAATTTGGACTATTTTCAACTTTCATTTTTGCTAATATTATTCCTGTGTTAGTTCCCCCATTTCCCTCTCTCTTCCTGGGACTCTAATTACTTTTATAGTAAGCTGCTCAAATTTGTCCCACAACACAGTAGTGCTCAATTTATTTTTATTCCTTTTTGTTTTATTTTGGGAATTTCTATGGCTGTGTCTTCAATTTCACTGATTTTTTCCCCCTTGTCCAGTGTCAAATCTGCCATCAATCCTGCCCAATGCATTGCATAGCAGACACTGCAGTTTTTATCTGTAAAATTAAATTTGCAGTTTTTATATATCCATGCTTTACTGAACAAGCTCTTCTTTCCTCCAGCTTCTTATATATAAAAAAAATACAGTTATACTGTGTTTCATTGTTATTGTTACTAATTCTATAATCTGTATTGGGGTTAATTTTGATTAATTGATTGATATTTCTTCTCATCATGGGCTATATTTTCAGGTTTTATTGCATACTTTATATGTTCGAATGGGCGCCTCATTGCATAGGTATACTTTTGCATTGCTTTGAATAGTGTTAGGCTTCATTATTGGACACTGTTATGTTGCTTGAAAACGGTGTGATAACTTCCCATCTTTCTTTTAAGTTTTTTTAGGCA
Source organism: Micronycteris hirsuta (assembly GCA_004026765.1). NCBI lineage: Eukaryota > Metazoa > Chordata > Mammalia > Chiroptera > Phyllostomidae > Micronycteris > Micronycteris hirsuta. The sequence goes on from PVJI01006145.1 coordinate 16,973, forward strand.
GGACCACACAGAGGTTAGTCCAGGTCTAATTTTGACTCGTGACTGGGGCCAATCCCTTCTGAGTTGTCGACCCAGGAGCCTGAGAATTACGAGACTCTCCACTTTCCGTGGAAACAGGAACTATACTTGGCTGTGTGAGCGCCAAGGATCGCCTCCCTCTGTTGATTTTAGATAATTGTGTGTGGTTGGTTTTTTTTTGGTTTTTTTTTGGCCTCGGGTACTTTTCTCACCGTAAAAACAGAGGAGTACTGAGCTCAGGACTCAAGGAGGCCCCTCTGCACATCTATCTCCACGTTGCATTCCCTGTGCAGCTTTCTCCTGCAGGGATTCTGCCCAATCAGCGCGAGCCTCTGGTCCTGCCCAGATTCTCACCGCCCTCCCCTCAACTCAGTGGAGGCGGCAGGCATCCTCTGCCTGGGTTTCGCCTCGTGGTGGTGCAGCCTGGGACTTCTCTCCCAACAGTACACTGTGGCAGTGATAGAGCTCATCTTGTTTAGTATCTTTTAGGGAACACACTCCTCCATTGCATCATCTCCAATGCCCTGAAAAGTGCTGTTTTCTGCTGCTGTCCGGATCTTCAGTTGGGTGATCTGGGAGTGTAAATTCAGATGCTATTACTCTACCTTGGTCACAGGCGGTTTTTCTAGGGATTTGTTTTTCGATATTACAAGGTGATAAATCCTAAGAATCACTGTTGGAATTTATTGTACTCTTACTGGTAAATACACATGTAGGTATGAAAAAAACTCCAGTAAGGTTATTGCATACAATTGTACTATGGTTCATGTATAGTTTTCATAAAGTCAGCAAGAAAGTAGCAATTAGTATTTTAGTGTAATAAATATTTAAACATCTATTCCAATGAATAGAATAAGTTTGGGCAAGGCGTTTTTGAATAATGTAAATGAAATTACTAAAGAATATCTTCTGAAAGCATTTTATGGAGAAGGAGATTAATCAAGGGAGATGGAAAAAGTGAAGCCGTAATTGTTTTTAAAGGTAAGTCATTAAAAGAAAAACACTTAATATGAAAGCTTTTTCTAAATATGCCCCCTCCCACACTTTTAATTGATTGTCACATTTTAATGTTTTCTATTTGGTTAATAAATCTTCAAGAAAAGAAAACTTCAAGTTCACTTACAAGATATGTATTCTGATTTATTTTCACTGTTTTATTTTTTTTTTTATAGTCTGGACTTCTGTTTCATAAAATTTACAGAAAAGTATACAGTTACCCTTAAACCTGAAGCTATATTGTTCTTTAGCAAGGCACAGGTTCATGTAAAGGAAAATAGTTTGGAATTCTATTTGGCATCAATATTTTTATCTGCTGCGGAATTTAATTACAGTACTCTATGGTTAGTGCTTTGTGTTTTTTAATTAAACCATCCATTTATCTTTATTAGCTTCTCTATATGGAATATTTAATGGATAAGACCAAGAAAACAAAAGCACTCTATTTCATATTAGTTTGGTTATTGAGTGCTTAAAATTTTTGAAATAAAAATATTTAATGTCTCTTTTGTTTTAGGGGTATTGGAAATATTAAAGCAGGAAATTAAAACTCCAGCAAGACTCTTTGGTTTGAGATAAGTGTATTATCTTAACTAATTAAAAACTAGTTTTAAGCTTCTAGATAGAAATATTTCTGTTTTACCATGAGGTGAAATAAAAAGAAACAAAAACTAATAATCTCAGACTGAGATGCACAAATCATCTCAGGCTAGGATGTGGAAAAGTTCACAATTATCAAAAGTGAGATAGAGTTGGATTGAGGGGGGAAAAACACATGGTTTCAAGTATGGTAAATTCTGCCTTTATTTTTTTAAAATAGACCCTTTAAAAAGGCAAAAGTTTCTAAACTTCTAGAATTGGTTCTTTGACGCTCCAATGCAAAGACTTTATTAAAGGCCTGCACCAGGAATTCTCCATGAGGAAAGAGGGCTTTGGGTTTTGCCACACCGAGAGATTTTATTTTTGTGACGATACTTCTGTCCTGCCCATAGGCAGCTCAGCGTGGAGAGGAGAGGTGTGTTTGGAACCTGCTTATCCAGGCATGCACGCTGACTCTTCCTCTGAGTTTATAGCACTAATCACAGTGCTGACCTTCTGGAACTTAGATCTTCAGCTGTAAATGGGAATTGAAAATAAATCATAGAATTGTTTTGAGGTTGAAATAGGAGAACTTATATAAACAGCTTAACACATTGTTTGACACATAAATCCTCAATAAATGTTAAATATTAGCTATTACATTAATAGTAATTATTATCAGACATACAGAGCTATACTTCCTATTGGAAGTGTTTCATAACACTTAGTGATGGGACAGAAAATTAGTTGAATAAAATATTGAACCTCTACCCTCCACAACCCACCGGAGCATGAATAAGCTATGAATAAGCAGATATGGATTTTTCTCACCCTTTCATTTTTCTTGTCCTATTGTACCTCAATTTTTGTAGCATCATGAAATGACAGTTTTTAAAATCAGTTTAAGGAAGTTCTCCTCCTCTCTTATTTTGCTTGAATGGTTGTTGGATTTTGTGAAATGCTTCCTCCACATGAGTTGATCCAATCATATGGATTCTCTTATTAGCCACTTGATGTGATGGATGAACTGAGTTGATTTTTGAAACAGTCCTGCAACCTGCAGTAAATATCACTTGGTTGTAAATTTATTTTATACCGTGTTGGGGAATTTTGGGTATATTGATGAAAGATGTGGTCTTCATTTTTCCTATAAGATTTTTATCTGGTTATATTATTAGAATGCTGGTCTCATAAGGGAAACTGTTCCCTCTGCTTCCTTCTTCTGGATGAGATTGTGGAGAATTGGTATCATTTCCTTGTTAATTGACAGAATTCATTAGTGAAATCAAGTGGGCCTATGCTTTCTGTTTGGGAAGATCATTAATTATTGATCGCACTGTGGCCTGAGGACATAGTTGTGATGATTTATGTTCTTTTAAATAATTTAAAGTTTGTTTTATGGCCAGAATGTGATCTGTCTATTCAATAGTTCATATGAGTTTTAGATAAATATGTATTCTACTATTGATGGATAGAGGAGTCTTTAAATGTCAATTAGATCGAGACGATTGATAGTGCTTTTCAGATCAAATTTATCCTTACTGGTTTTCTGCCTGCTTGGCCTCTCAATTACTGAAGAAGAGATGCTAAAATATACAATTAAAATAGTTTTTGTCTATGTCTCCTTTCCATTCTATTTTAATTTTTGCATTTAGATGTCCTCTTTGGCATATAGATACTTAGGATTTTCTTGGAGAATTCACTCTTTTATTGTTACTTTATGTCCTTCCTTACCTCTGGTAATCATAGGTCTAAATTTCTGTCTGGGAACAATGGAGCTACTCCAGCCTTCAGTCTATTAGTGTTATCATGATATTTTTCTCTATACTTTCCCTCAGCTTATCAAGTCCTTATATTGAAAGTATTGCTTGTAGACTGTGATGCTTTTAATAGTGTAGATTCAATATTTTGTTTAAGGAAATCTATTTAACCGAGATACATATGAACACAAGAAATTCCTATATGAAATGGCAAAAGAAGAATTGAGTCCATGTTTGGTGAAGTGTTTGGTCAATTACTATGGAAATCCTTTGTGACAGTCATTCTGGAAAAATATAAATTTCAATAGATTTATTTGCCTGTTTCAGCATTGTCTAATCCTCTTCATTTAACTGAGAATCTCCTCCTGCCAACCTTAGCCTCATCATAATTGCCCACTTCCTTTATTAGCAGGCATATTAACCGTTTAGCACTTACAATATTTAATTTGGCACCAGCCTTTGTAATTTTTATATTATTATCCCTTCGTCTTACTGTTTTAATAACTCAACCCCTTTCCTTAAGATTTTTATAAGTTTATGAGCTCATTAATTGGCTGCTAAAGAATGCCACTCAAGAGATTATTCAAGCGATTGCGTTTGTATGGAAGAAGAGTTCAAATTATTAAAACCATGAAATTAGGATCTAGAAGCATCTACTGTGACACAGGACCAGTTTTAATAGCTTATCAATCAAGCTTCTGCAGGCTTGCCATACACGTACCATTACAATTGAGCTTTTATAAGAACCTATATTTTCACTCTAATGTATGGAAAAGGTGGAGATTTTATTTAATTTAATTCTTATTAGTTATTTTCCTACATAATTCTATTCTCCCAGGTTAATTTATCTTAGACGTTCCAAAGATTTCCACGTTTTTGGCTTGACCAGAGATCTCTGATGCAGAGTGCCTGCATGGTCACTTGGAGACGGTGAGAGTCCGTCTCTGCTGAGGTTGAGTGAAGATATCTTTGTACACAGCATTTCAGGATTTGAACTACATCTGTGTCTTATAAAAACCGATGAGGGAGGGAAATTCTTTGTCAGAGTTCTCTGTATTTCTTTCTTTCTTACTTAAAATGACAAGGTAGTGTTCAAATGATGGTTAAAAGTTGTCACGTGGTCTGCAGACATTATTAACTCCCTATAGCAACCTTATTTTTTGAATTATTAAAGTATAATTGGTATAGATTATTGTATGAGTTTCAGGGACACAACATAGTGATTTTAAACTTTATCTTGTTACCGGAAGTTTGTACTTGTCATTCACGTTTCTCACGCACCCCTTTGCACTCCCTCCCCTGTGGCAACCGTTAGTATCTATGGCTTTGTTTGGGTTTTTTAAGATTCCATGTAACCAAGATATGGAACAACTTAGGTGTCCACTGGTAGATGAAGGGGTAAAGAAGATTTGATATGAGATCATGTCTCAGATCTCACCTGTCTTGATGTGGGTTTCTTTTTCTTGTTTGCCAAATGTGCAGATATTGCTTAGCTGGGTTTTTGTTTTGTTTTGTTGTTTTGGTTTTTTTCCCCCAGAGGAACTGTTCTATATGTTGCTGTAGATTTGGGATATCCATGAGAAGAAGTGAGTTCATGGTTCTCCCGAGTTGTGATCGTGAACCAGAAAACCTCACTGTATTTTGATTTCAGTAAAAGTCTCACCTTGACTTTCAAATGCCTGAAATGTATACCTTATAGTTACAGTGTGCTGGCTGTCCTTCCAGAGGTCAGGGTTTCAGTGGTGAAACGAGCACAGGACTTAGCCTCTAAGATTTCAGGTTCGTATTGGACCCACACTCAAGAGGAAAAGCTGAGCTGGAGTGACAGCAGGGACCCTGGACTGTGGATTGCTGTAAACCGTGAGACGATCAGTTTCCAAATTGAAAAAGGAGCTCATTCTGGTCCTGTGCTTCTTGTGCCTAACTCACTGGGGACACAGTTCAGAGAGTTCAAATCTCAGCTCCCCCGGTCTCCAGCTATATTGGTCCTGGGCACGTCACCTTTTCTAGGCGCATCTGTACCTGCAAGGACTTGGAAGGACTTTGTACACCTTGCCTCGCTCTCCACTTCTTATTGTGTCAGACTCAATTCTCTTTTACTAACCTAACTCATTTTCTCACTGGCTTTGCAAAAAATGAAATTACGTTTCTTTTATATGCACAGGTCATTATAACAGAAACTCACTGGCAACCTCTGAGGAACAACCCCCCCCCCATGCCTAGCACTACACCAGTCAAAGTGAATCCCCATTCATGTGCCCCAGACAAGCCTCCGCATCTTGAATTCCCCGTGCCCTTTGGACGTATCAGTGACTACCCTGGATGGTGAGCCCACTCAGCATGTTGATATTTTACTGGACACACCTGTTTTCACCTAATTATTCATAGTAGAACTGAGTCCAGGCCGTGACTTTTAGAAAGCTTACTTCATGTTGTGGGATTAAGAAAACTTCAAAATAGAGAGCAATGTAAAATTAGAAATGGTTACTCAGATTCGACAGGTCCAAAGATGCAATAGAAACGCAAAGATACTTGGAGAAGGCTAATAATGATGAGGACTGAAATGGACTCCATCACGACGAGGAGTTCAGTCGGAGTCCTTAGTTACCCTCCTTAGTGCGGGGTCTGCTGACATCTCAACGTCAGCCTTCCCCAAGTATCTTCGTTTCTATTTCAGGCCCAGTAGCAACCGAAAATGTGCAGGCATACCTCCCTGTCTCATGCCAATACTCACTTCCTCCCCTGAACCCTCATACATAAAATTGAAAATGCGATTTTTTCTTCAGTGGACACTCTGCATTCTACCCATCCTGCCCCTCTGTCCTGTACAGTGTACCTCCAATAGCGTTACAGTTCATTTCGGAAAGCCTGGCTGATCAAGTCTTAAACTGCACTTACCTATCCAGCACAGGCAATCCAGCTCAGAAAGTACTGAGCCAAAATAAGACTTTTGTCTTCTGTTCTTCTACTACTCCCATTAACATACGTTAAACATAGGTAACACGATCTTCACGTGCTCTTGCGCCGGCCTGAGGGATGCACACGCTTGGACAATACACACTCCTTCTATCAAACACATACACATTTTTGGGATGTAACACATAGGTACAGTGAAATTCCTTATACTTGCAGTAGCTTTTTACACATAAAATCATCAGACAGAACCTGTAACAGATGACTCTGAGGAATACACCCCTGGAGTATTTCCCTGCAGTTAGAGGTGCCCCAAGAACACTAGCAGGTACTAAATTTTATATGTTTAAAGGGATAATAAGGAGACAGTTCCCATGACAGGGGCTCTTGGCTACCAGAATTAAGTTTCTGTAATTACCGTAAAAAACGGGAGCTATTTACAAGCAGTAAGTGGAATTTTTCTTCCATTAAAGCAGAATTTAACATTCCATCTCATTAGCACAGTGTCATATTATAGACGTATTGAGTTCTATTTTCAGTGCTTCCTTTTGCTGCTGAATATTGCTGTCTTTTCTGAGCCCTGGCTCCTATCTAATCCCTTTCATATACAATCGCTTATCACCTAATGCGAGGTATCATCTGCAAATGGAGACATATTGGCAGTAAAGTATAACACCTGGAAATATTGGGGGGGGGCTGTAATTATTGAGCAACAGGAAAGTATGACATAAAGGACTTAACATACCACTCTCTACCGCCTGCCTTATATGTTATGCTTTCTGCCTTTGTTTATAGCATCTGAAATTATGCTGATAATTGAGTCAAGCTCTGTTCAGCAAGCCTGTGCTTATCACGTACTAAGCGCAAAGCACTACACAATGTGTTGTACTGGCACCAATGGCAGAGAGACAGCGTTTGCCGTAAGTGAGGTCACCATTTCAAAGGAGATAGATGCTCACTCATACCAGTATATATATGGTTATATACTGAAATGCTGGGAGAGAATACTAGTAGAAAGTGTAAGTCGTATACACAGCAGCATGTACAAAGGCATAGACGGGAGTGAGGATGCGGGGTAAAGAAAGGTCCCTAGCAAATGCAAAATCTGGTGAGCAGGCTGGAAAACAGAATTCCCCGAGCTTGGTAACGCTGGCAGCTGAGCTAGAGTCTTATTGGTTATAAGAGATCAGGTCCCACTAAGGAAATGTCACGATTCATGACTTCAAACTTTTCACATCTAGTGGTCAAATAAATCTAACTAAAAACCAGCAGGAAAGTTTAAACCCAAATCACTGAAGATTAACTTCACTTACCTCTCTGCCCAGAGTTGTGACTTGACAACTCCCATGGGCCTTATCCTGATGATAAATATCTCATCAGTTCCTATTATTCTTTCACATAGTGTCAAGCAGTTAAAAAAATCACAAATCATAATAAAAAGAAAGAAAATGTCACATGTGATGAAGGGAAAAGCAGTCAGTGAAAGCAGATCACACATTACCAAATGCAACTTTCAAATAAATGTGATAAATATTAAACATGTTAAATTAAATGAAAGCTCCCAGCTTCTCAAAACAACGCACCAAATAAAAATGCTAGCTTTGAAAAATATTAAATTGGAAATAATTCATTTGATGGTCGTAACACTCGATTGAACACGACAGAAAAATGCCATGAATTAGAAGGTCAGTAGGAATTATCAAAACTAAAACAAAAAGAGAAAAAAATTAAGAAAATCTAACGCAGCATCGGAGACTTTCAGACAGTATTAAATGAAGTATAAAACGTAATCCACATTCCAGAAAGAGAAAAGATAGTGAAAGAAATAAATCCATAGGTGTCCAAACCCAAAGAATCCCAAGCAGTATCAATGCAAGGAGAAAAACACAATGAGGCCCATTTGAAATCTATTTTGACACATAACATTGTGTAAATTTAAGGTGTACATGTTGATTTGATACATTTATCTATTGTAATATAGTTGGTATGGTAGCATAGTTAGTGCCTCTACAAACTAACCTAATTATAATTTTTTGGTGGTAAGAATAATTAAGATGTAGTCTCTTAGCAAGTTTGATGATTATAACACAATAGTGCAGTCTATATTCAATATGCTGTGTATTAGCTCTCCAGGATTATTTATGTACCTAGTTGCAAGTTTGTGTCCTGAGACAACATCACTCCTATTTCTGCACCCCTATAGCCCCTGATAACCACAGTTTACTCTGTTTTTATGACTTTGGCTATTTTAGATTCCAAAGTATTTGTCTGTCTCTCATTTATCTGACTTGGCATAATGGCCTCCAGGTCCATCCATGTTATCACAAATGGCAGGGTTTGCTTCTTTCTCATGGTGGAATCATATGACATTGTGTGTGTATATGTGTGGATAGACATGTATATACACACTCACACCACATCTTTATCCATTCATCCATTGATGGACAATTAGATCATTTCCACAAAGTTGATCTTTATAGAGCATTACACCCAACAACTGCAGAATAGATATACTTTTCAAGTGCCATATAGTCAGTCCATTATGGGGGCCAAAAGACAAATCTCAATATTTTCAAAAGTATTAAAATCATCCCAGACATGTTTTCTAAGAATAACAGGATTAAATTATAAATCAATAAGAACAAGATATCTGTAAAATCATAAAATGTTTGAAAACTAAACAGCACACTTCTGAATAACACATGGCTCAAAGAAGGAATCCCAAAGAAAAACACAAGTATTTGGAGCTTGGTGACAATTAAAATGCATTATATTAAAATGTATAAATTGCGACTAAAGCAGTGAATAGAAGGAAATGCACTACAGTGAGAGTCTACTGCTTACAGTGATCTATACCTCCATGTTGAAAGCTATAAACAGAAAGGCAAATTGAACACGAATAATTTCCAAAAGCAGAGCACATAGAATGCAGCAACCCCACCCTTGGTATGTACCCAAAGGAACGAAGTTCAATACTTCAAAGAGATACATTGCCTCCCGGGTTCATCGCCGCATTCTTCACAATGATGAAGATGTGGGAACAATCTGAGTGTCTGCTAATGGACGCCCCGATAAAGAAAACGTGGAATATACATGCAGCAAAATGTCATTTAGCCTTGCAAAGGGACCCCTGCCGTCTCTAACAACGTGGATGAAAATGGAGGGCGTTATGCGAAGTGAAATAAGCCAGTCACAGAAAAAGAGAGGGCAAGATCTCACTTGTATTTGGAATCTAAACAAGTTGAATACTTAGAAGCAGAGAGTGGAACGGGGGTTACCAGGGGTGGGGAGGTGGGGAAGACGGGAAGCTGCTGGTCAAGGAGCACGCAGTTGCAGTCATTCAGGATGAGTGAGGCTAGAGGTCCAGTGCGCAGCATGATGTTGATGGTTAATGCTACTGTACTGAGAACTGGAAATGAGCTAAGAATGTAGATTTCAGGTAGGTCCTCTCATTACATACACCAATGGCAACTATGTGAGGAGATATGTTAATTAGCTTGACTGCAGTAATCATTTCATTGTTAACATGTATGTCAAATCACGTACTCCTTAAATATATATTTCTATTAAAAATAAATACATATAAACTATTTGTAAAATTCCAAAACAATGCATAAAAAATCACCTAAACATCATTAATAAGGGCAGTGTAATGACAGATTTTGAATGCTGACCCAAATTACATTTAGGTATCTTTTCAAATAATCACTAGGGGAAAAATGATGGGTGAAAATTTTATATTATAAACAGTGTGGCTAAAAAGTATTGTTACCTGTTCTTTCTTATTACTGTCAGTTAAGTACCCAAATGGAACTTGTTTGTAGTATTGATGGTTGGTTTTGAAGGAAGAAAAATATCAGCCCCTATATTACATATGCTAAAATGTTAGAGATGGCTTTTTAATTAATATAATAGTTTTCTGTATAAATGCTACTATAATTCACTAAAACATTATTCAAATCATTTTGCTTTTGAATTATTATTTAATAGTAATGACTACCTTATGTCATAAGATACTTTGAGTAAAGACAAATTGTTTAACATAATTTGAATAAAATTTGCTTAACTAGGTGTATTCAATACCAAATTGTATTTAGACAGAAGGCCAACCAATTGTGTAAAAGTATTTATTCAGATGGTTAGCGGGAAATATTACTGAAAACGCTATACTTAGAAACCTCAGCATTAACACTCCAGGAGTGATAATTTATTGCAAATATTTTAGTATCTCAGCTAGTCAATATTTCTGACATTTTAGGGAATGCCAGAGCTTTAACGAGCAGCTATACACTTTTATGCACATTTCCAAACATGTCTTAACCATTCCCCACTCATGCACATTATTCGGAGAAGTTCAAGCAGGCCAGTGGAACAACTAAGCCAGCAGTATTTTTAAACCGAAATGTCTAAATCCGCCTTTGAATTCTGTACTTAAGATGGATGACTTTTACAGCCTGGACGGATTATCGTTTGCAAAGCTGGTTTCAAAAATAAGCCGATCAGATGATCTTTGGCAACAGACTCACTCTTCAGATCCTTTTAAGACACTAGGAAAAAAATGGGAACCGTCAAAAAATGAGGAGAATGTATTTAGGCATTAAAATAACATTGCTTGTATTGGCATTCACAATATTTCCTGTGTCATACCTGTGAATGTTCCTGCTGTTTTTGCTACTGTTCATGCTGCTGCAGCCGGAGGGAGAGGCCCCAGTGAGCACTCAGCGAATGGAATCCAACCGCTCACTGGTGCTAGAAAGCATTGCATCACCATTGATTAACATGTGAGACTTTTCTTTACAATTCCATTGATGTTTCAATATTTGCTATTTAGATAACAGGTGATATGCTAACAGAATATGTCCATCTAAAATTGTCCTTGCTGCCTATAAATATTCTCATTATGCTATCTGTACTCATTTATTAATATTAAGATAATTTATCTTATTTCCTCCATGATATAGGAGCTCACTGAGGGAAAATAAACACACTCCTTTCTCTTTATAGCTTTAGGAGTCTAGTACATTTTGTAAATAGAGTCAGTCACTAAATTTATGTTGAGTTGATTTAAGCAACTTCTTATAAAGAAAGCATATGGACTACTTCTGCTACTATATGTTTACACATTTAAAACAATAAAAACAACAAAAGAACCCCAAGTAAATTTATAATACTTAACATAAAAATAGGATTGTGAAAATATTTATTTTTGTGACTTATGTAAATGATTAGATTACAAGTTTTTAGTTTGATTTTAAATTGTGGAGTATTAAATATGTACAAACCAATTTCCTAATTTTTCCTAATTATTAAACTTTTTAATTTATTCTTTGGACATCTGATGGTCCTTCAGAAAGGACTTTGACTTAAAATATTATTCTAACACTAAAAATAGGACTAGAAATTTTAAAATAATTTATCATAAATTAACAGCTTTCTGAATTTAAATGATGAGGACAATTATTTCCATATTCCAGTTCTAGCGTTATGTTATGTTCTGTGTGAGAACTAAGAGTTTATTTCAATTCAATGATTTTGATTTGCATACATCAAACTGATTTAAGAAAATGCTTGAGTGTCAGGATAAATCATGTCAGCAAACAGCAAATAATATTTCTGATTTACTAGTATTATAAATAATACTTTCCATATAGATTTCTATATATCTCCGCTATCTCAAAGAAAAGATTCATTGCTAATATATCTAATTTTATAAAGTATATTTATAAAAATATATACCAGGTAAAAGTTATATATTTTTGTATATCAGGACACAGCAATTTAAATCAGAGATGAAAAAGTAATAAAACCATAAAGATAGACAAAAATGTCTAGTCCTTAAGAGTTAAAACACTCTATTTTATGAGGAAATCATAGAGTGTACTGCCCCAAACACACTGTCTTAGAGGTATACAAAACAAGTTGATGGAAATATTTTGCATAATAGTCTGTACAATAATTAGTATAATTAGGTATTTTGCTATATGTGTACATGCCGAGTATTTGGTACAGCAGTATCCCTAATGTCACATAACATATCCCATACATTGAATATATTATTTCCTAAACTCCAAACTAGATAACAAGCCAAATTATAGTTTCAGTTAGTATTTTCATGGCCCAACAAATTTTCAAATTTTGACTGGTACACATGTTCTGAGCATTGATAATGCCAGTATTACCTTTAGATTTAATAAAGTGGTATCGGGGCCCTCATCCGTGCCTCTGACTGTCCGTAAGAAGAAAACCAGGTTCCATGTAGCACTGAAATACATCGATGGATATTAGTATTTCATTGTAAGGGGTCATTGCAATGATAGCTAAGTCATCTGGAAATAAATTATTATAATTTCACATGGGTAACCTAGTGGGGGTAACATAGACTTATATTCTGCTGAACTTTGTTTCTTTTATTTTGCTATAATATCCCATTGGGCTATTCTTTAATGGCTTTGAAATAGTCATAGGTTATTTCTTCTTAATAGTATTTTATATAACTTTTCAAGCTGGATTTTCACATCTGCATTTAGTAAAATATTATACTTTAATACAATATGAAGTATTTGAATATACTTAGTTTACTTACACACTTTTAAATTGTGTTTAATCCAGATGATACATTGAGATATTATTAAAAATAAAATTCTTTAGCAGTTAGGTTTGAAGAAATGAGTAAATCCTTAATGAACCCTTTATTAAAGCTTAAATGATTAAAACAGCCAATCTTTTCTTGGCAGGTAGTAGTATTAACAATAAAATCGGACATGTTTGTTCCAGCATCAAGACTTTTTTAAAAAGTAGACTCTGGTATAAAAAAAAATGAAATTTCTAGGAATAGAGACCTAGAGTACTAGTTGCTCTGATGTATCAGAAGGGAAACCACCCCTGCTTTCCCAGGACCAAGCCGACATGCTCAGTCTTCTGAGAAAGCAAGAAGATGCACCTTACTGTCAAATACACACATGTCATCCCAGGACCAAGGTGCGCCTCCTTTCAGAGGAGGCCAAGCGGGGCCTGAACACTGAAGCAGGAATGTGGACCCCTCTTCTCTTTCCCATCGGGACTCAGCCACGTGATGGAAGGAAAGAGGAAAATGCCCCGCGTCCGCTTGCTGGATCTCATCTTGTCCCTTCTCGTCTGTTCAGGAAGGAAAGCAATCTCAAAGAAAGTGACATTTCTATCTTCCTGTGAAGCACCTGGTACAATGGCTTCTAGCTGCATAGTTCTGCCCAACTTGCCTAGGTTAAAAATGATGTTATTCCTGAAGCCAAAACATTTCCCCTGGTGTTGAGATGACTTTCCGCGGGCAGAGTGGGGAGGATAGAAACAGGGAAGAGTGGATGGGGGCATGGAATATCTCTCTCTAACCTCCAGCGGTTTCTTTCCATTTATGCACTGAGTTGTATTCTGCACATCGCCACAGCTGTCTCTGCTCCCGAAGCCTGCCTTGTGAGTTCTAGGCACTAGGTCTACCTGTACTCTGGGTTTCATTTCTTCAGCTCAGGGACACAAGTGGCCTTTGCCTGGGTTCTCTCTGTCACAACCTAGAAACCCACTCAGACTAGCACACTGGGGCAAGCATAGGGTTCATCTGGTTTATTCACTTCTTCTCACAGATTCCTGGCCTTCGCTGCCTGTAATCTAGTGTCTTTAAGCATTTCTCTTAATTTGCCTCATCTTTTGGTTGCTTCAGGTAGAAGAGTCATTCCGGTCCCTGTTATTTTATCCTTACTGGAAACTTCCTTACTAGTTTACTTTTAAAAACTTTTTTGCTTTAGAATATGTTGATGCCTATGAAAACTCAAAATTTTTAAATATAATTAATAAGAACATGCTCCATCTCAAAATATACCGCAACCAACAGACTATGACACTTTTCAAAATAATGACTTTGAGAAAAATAGCATTTTATGTCTGAATATCTTTTTTAATATATTTTTAACATCGTATTCCAACCATGACAAAATATAAGTGGAGTAAATTCTACTTATGAACTGAAAAAATACCCTAGAGTTATGCTCAGATTTTGTGGACTAGGTTAAAAATAGACCAGGGAATAGTGTCTGTTGATGAAAGTAAAGTCATTACAAAACTGAAGTGCCCTTAATAATATATGACTACATTTATTTATATTTGCTATCTTACTTTATGAAAAACCTTTAATATTTAACTTGTTTCTTTTTCATACTGTTTCAAAGTCAATAGGTTACACACAACTGACAAGAAGCTCAAGTATTTTTAAAGCTGAAACTGATACTCTGTCCGAGAAAGTTTAAAGACATAGCATTTTTTTAAAAGATTTTATTTATTTCTTTTTAGACAGAAGAGTATGGAGGGAGAAAGAAATAGGGAGAAACATCAATGTGTGGTTGCATCTCACATGGCCCACCTGGGGCCTGGCCCGCAACCCAGGCATGTGCCCTGACTGGGAATCGAACCAGCGACCCTTTGGTTTGCAGCCCGCGCTCTATCCACTGAGCTACACCAGCCGGGCAGACATAGCATTTTTAACAAATATTTCTCGTTTCACTTTGATTTGGCTTTTCTGAATGAGAATAAGGTACTAATTAGGAAGTACTTGTCCTCTCCTGCCTTGAAGTAATCTTCGTTCATGGTATAGGACGGGGCGCTCTAGCATCTTTTGAGCAGTGACAGTGCAAAGACTGACCCTGAGATGGGTGACATGAGGCCCCTGGCCCCTTTCGTCACCTCCTGCCGTTGCTGCTCCTTACCACCTGCTATTTTCACTCTTTCATCTTTGAGTATCATGTGCCCTGAATCCAATCAGGTTTTTCATTACGTACACCACCGCGACAAAGCATAGTCCCCAAACAACCACTGAAAGATCCAGAAGCAGCCCAAGTGACTATCAGTAGAAGAGTGGCTGCAAAGCTGTGGCACATTCACACAATGGAATACTACACAGCCGTAAAAAAGAAGGCGCTGTTATCTTTGGTGATGGACCTGGAGAACATTATGCTAAGGGACATAAGCCAGTCAGAGAAAGACAAATAATGTATGATCTCACTGATATGTGGAGTCTAACGAACAAAATAGAATCAGAGGCAGGGGTTCATAGACCAGACTGACAGCTGTCAGAGGGGTCGGGGGAAGGGAGACTGGACGAAAGAAGGTGGAGGGATTGGCCAAAGAACATACCTGTGCGACCCATGGACACAGACAACTGCGTGGCGATGGCCAGAGGGAAGGGGGGTGTGGGGGTACCTGCTATAGTGTCAACAATAAAAATAAAGAAAAATTCCATTGACAATTATGTTTTGCAGAAAATAAACTTAGGCCAGGGGTGTCAGACTCATTTTCACCAGGGCCCCCATCAGCCTTGCGGTTGCCTTCAACGGGCTGAATGTAACTTTAGGACTGTCTAAATGTAACTACTCCTTAACTGTTAAGGAGTTGAAATTACATTCAGCTCTTTAAAGGCAACCGCGAGGCTGATGGGGCCCCCGGTGAAAATGAGTTTGACACCCTGACTGAGACCAAAGTAAGAATGTTGGAAGAGTAAAATGAGAGAAAATTGACAAACGTGGAAGGGATTGTTTTCGGTTGTGTGTTTTGTGGTGAACAGTTTCATGAAGCATTACATGCGATTCAGTATTACACTATATAAAATGAAATACAAATGAGTTATGTAATTACTTTGTTTCTATCTTAAGGCTTTATCAAGTTGTCTAAAATTACAAGATAGTATTTTATACTCTTATTCATTATGAATCCAAACCTGTAAAATAAGTTTTCCCTTATTTTTTTTGTTGACGCTATTGCAGATGTCCCTAAAATAATTTCAAATGATCACTTTATATGGGAACAAAATCACAGGAGAACAGTTCAGAGCACATTTTGGGTCTTGGGCTACAAATCCCTACTTACTTAGGGCTTACCTGGGGGGCAACCGTTCCTTTCCCATAGCTCCCCACTTACAATTTTCTTGTCTTTGTACCACCAAATTCCATCTGTGTCTTGTGAAAGATTCTGTTAGCAAAGCAGAAGCTAAGTAAGAAATGTGAAGTTTTCCTAAAGCAGAAACCCGCTTGGAATATTAACACACCAAATGTGTAACTCTGGCTCACTCTGAATTATCCTTGTGGGTGTTTTATTTTTAAAAGCTGTATTAATATGATAAAGATAAAATAAATGAGATGCTTTCTGTATTTAGTTAAGGTTTCCCCACCATCTCTCATGAAAACGGAATTAAAATTTTATGGGAAGACATACAGAGATTGTTAAATATTCTTCAGGGACCCGTGAGCATGTGCTAGCAGAGTTGCCTTAACTGTCTCAGATATGGACCCCCAGCTATATTGAAGAGTGTGTTGTTGGTTTCTTTTTTAATCTATAGATGAAAGTTTTTGAGTAGCCAATTAATCTCTAAAGATACATAGTGGTTACTCTAGGTTGATACTGAAATGACAAATTCATTTCCCAACAGCTGTTTAAAAGAGACAGAATCCCTTAGGAGCAATGATATAGTCTAATCTCAGTTAAGATAAATTTCAGGTTCTATTACTTCGAATATTATGCTCATCACATTTTCCCACAATTTAAATGATAAACTATGTCCTGGAGGAAAACTACGTTTCCCAATCAAATAACACAGACCAGGCTTTTGAAACACACTGTTATGTTAATATTTTCTACATAAATTTATTATGAATGATTCATTTTCTTTGGAATTAAGGAGCTATAATGCAGTTCCATTTATCTTCCTGAATAATATTCTCTTCCTTTTGCTTTGCAGCCTCAGGCCCCAGGCAATAGGGGCATTACCTAATAAAATTTTTATTTTATAACTCTAAAGAATTTTCCAATGGCACAAAGTAAAGTCATGTTACCAGTGGAAGTTCAGAATGCAAACCTGCCTATGGATCTGTTTTATCCTAAGCTATAGATCGCTACTATTCCCTCCATTATCTAAATCAAAGGTAGTAATCATGAGCTGGATAGCCTCCTTTAATAAATTCTGGGTCTTGTGGAGATGAATAAAATAAAGTTTTAATAGATTTTACCTACTCTCCCATCCAAATTAAGATAGAAATCTGTAATTGGCTTGTATTAGGTGTTCTCCTGACAGGCTCCTCACTGTGTTAGCACAGGGTGTAGCAAAAGTAGGTTTACTGTTACGAGTACGTGAAAGTTCATTATTGTGTTATTTTCCATACCAATAACTGTAAGCCTACTTTTGCCCCACCTGTGCTCTCCTGTAACTGAGAGTGCAGATGATGTAATCTTTGCAAACAAAACTGATGGCCCTGTTGTTTTGTAGGGAGTTCTTGCGTTCAGGAGTAGTAGCTTTGACAGGGAGATCAAGAGTCCATGGTGAACAATATTTTGGCTGCCATTTACAATCTAGACTTACACATCTTTGTTGTGTTTCAATGATGCCAATAGTGAGGGCAAAATAAATTTGTGTGAGCTCCTCTACAATCAACCCAAATTTATAGGCATTCTTTGCATGAAAGGAGAGATGTTATCTTATTCCAAAAATGTAATTTTCATAAACATTTCTCATTCAATAAGCAGTTACAGCTTCATGTGTCATTTCCATTTCTATGATAATTTACATTTGCATGTTGGATCCACCCTGCAAACTGAATTTATCCTAAAATTAAGTTTATTATAAATCTTCCCTTGGCAAACCAAACTGACTTCTGTGTTTTACTAGTGGCTTCATTCTCCTATTGCCTAAAAAGAAAATCACAAACACACTTTTTTGCTTCTCCGTTCCCCTTATTCCTGTAGTGAACTGACCAATGTGCTGTCCAATTTTCTAGAAATAATAACAAAAGGACAATGCAGAAATGCACAAATACATGGAAACTACACACCACACACTTGAACAACCATTGGGTCAAAGAGAAAAGTCAAAAGGGTAATTAGAAAAAAATCTTGGGATAAAGAAAAAGCAAAAAACATAAAATTGATGGGATACAGCAAAAGCAATACAAAGAGGGAAATTTATGGTGGCAAACACATACATTAAAAAAGAAAAATAACTCAACCAACTTCACACCTCAAAGAGTCAGAAACACCAAGTTCAAAGTTATCAAAAGGAAGGAAATGAGATTAGAACAGAAATAAATGAACTAGAGAATATAAAAACAATAGAAAAATTCACAAAACTAAGATGTTTAAAAAGCCCACAAAATTGACAAACCCTTAGCTGTACTCACCAAGGGAAAAAAGGAAGGAAATTACTGGGTTGGACAAAAAGACACACTTTTCATTTCAACCAACAACTTTATTGATTTGGCTATTTTGAGTATGTTGGCTACTTCCTGCATCATATAACATTGATTTTCCCAATTAATGTCTCAATTTGATCACTACCAATCTCAACTGGTCTCCCAGAGTGTGGAGCATCATCCAGCAAGAAATCTCCAGCAGGAGACTTTGCAAATCACATTGACATGTTGGATCGGTCATAGCACCTTCTCCATACACTGCACAGATCTTTTTTTTTTTTTTGCATTTCAGTTGCATTTTACCTTTCTTGAAATAGGGCATAATATGCCAAAAATGTTGCAAATTTTCTTCCATCTTCAATATTAAAGTGGCTGCACAAAAATTCATCAATTATGGTTTTTTTTAATGCATGCTGATATGACGGCTGTCACTATACTAACAAACCTGTTTGAATGAAGTCGAAGACAACTAAGCACTATAAGAGCCATTTTATGGGAAAAAAACCAAATGAGCTTCTTTGGCCAACCCCATAATAAAGTCAAAAATAAAACAGAAGCCAATACAACTTATGCCACAGAAATAAAAAAAATCATATGGCACTATTATGACCAGTTATACACCCCAAAATTGGACAACATAGAGAAAAATGGACAAATTTTTAGAACATGAAACCTACCAAGAATGAATCAAGAAGAAATATATAGAAAATCTGAGCACCAAATAACAAAAGCCTTTCCCCTCCCCACAAATAAAAATCCCAAGACCACATGGTTTCATAGATAAATTCTATGAAACATTTAAAGAAGAATTAATGCCAATCCTTAAACTTTTCTATAAAACTTAAGAGGAAGAAACACTTTCAAATCCATTTTATGAGGTCAGTATTACTCTGACAAAGACACCCGCAGAAAACTACAGGCCAATATCCTCATGAACGTGGTTGCAAAAATCCTGAATAAAATATTAGCAGACCTAACTCAACAATACATGAAAAAGGTCATGACCATGACCAAGCGGGATTTATCCCTGGGGTGTAGGCATAGTTCACCAGGCAAATCAATAAATGGGATACAGCACATAACAGAATAAAGGATAAATATCACATGATCACCTTAATAGATGCAGAAAAAGAATTTTATAAAATTTAACACCATTTCATTAAAAAAAAAAAAAAACAACTCAACAATTAGGTATAGGAAAAAATGACCCCAATGCAATGAAGATCATATATAAAATCCATCCTACAATATTATACTTTATGATGAAAAACTGAAATTATTTTCTCTAAGATCTGGAGCAAAGCAAGAATGCCCAGTTTTGCCACTTCTATTCAGTATAGCACTGGAAGGCCTAGCCAGAGCAATCAGACAAGAAAAGTTAATAAAAAATTCTTGTATCTTAATAAATAAAGTTCCTTATATCTACCCCTCTCTTGTATTACAATGCCACAGCCATAGTCTAAGATCTTAGTTCTTTCTATCCAGAATACTGCAGTATCTCTGCACTGGTGCTTCCCGTGCTTCACCCTCGACTCCTTGGGTACCGTCCTTCTCCAGGACAGGACATCTAAAATGCTAATGACATTCATCTTTGGATTAAAATTGAAAAAAAACCTGTCATAGTGCCCATCATGTTGCAGAATAAAGGCCATGAGACTTGGCATTGTAAATGGTATGTGATAATTTCTCCTTCTCTATTTGTCTGCTAATTTGTAACACGGACCTTATGATTTAAGCAACAAAAGCCAAACCAAACCAAACCAAGTTCTTCTCTATTTATTTAACACATCTCATACATACCTTTCTGCTGCCCAATGCCAGACACAATGCAAACATACAATATTTATAGATGTAACAGTGCAGCATTGTTATGAAAACAGAGTTCAGGGAGAAAAATGCAGTGTTTATAATCCCCCAATATTCTAGCTGGTCTTGGTACCACAAGTGTATTTTTGAAGACTCTGAACATAATGTGTGGGCTGTCAGTTTACAGAATCCTAAAGAAGAAATGGTGACAAATAATGTATATGTTGTATTCAGATTTGGAAACTGAATTGAGAGTGAATAATCATGTTTCTTGAATACCTTCGAAATGTACATATACCTGGCAATTTAGACCTTTCTCTTAAATTCCGTAATTCAATTTGCTGCAATCTTGTAATGTTAAAAGCTCCTTTTAAGGTAAAAATAGGCATCTGAAGACTTAAGAAGAAGGCATATTTGGCAATAAAGTTCAGGTAAAATCCTGAATATATTCCCGTATTAATGCTACTGTTAAATGTAAATATACAGATCATATTAATACATTCCATTATAATTTTCTTATTGGAATGTTTAAATTATAAATATTACCTTTGTCGGTTGAGCCTGTTCTCTCCTCCATCTTCGGAGCCTGTGGCCCTCTCTCATCCTGAGTGGCCAGGAAGCCACTGTGGGCGAGCTCCTGAGCTGGAACCCAGTATCACCCGTTCCACTGTTACCACGGGGTAAGATGGCTGAAGCTGATCACTCAGGAAAGCTCTGCATTGCGGGCCCCAATACAGAAACAAATGAGAAAGCCGCAGAAGTGGTATTTGCCAAACATTAATGAACAGTGGAAGTACTCTTGATGACGCATTGTTAAACCAACACATTGAGAAGGTTTGCTTTTCTCACCTTTGAAAGCCCAGCAGGTGCTAAGGTGCAGCCAGAGACATGAATGGGAAGCCTTTATATGGAAAAGCCATCAAAATAGAACAAGCAACTACCCCACCATTTGCAAGTGGTAGGAAATGGACCACCTCCAACTTCATCCTCCACCTTCCCACCTCCACTCTGCACCCCATGAAGCAGGGGCCCTCCAAGGGGCCTTAGAGGAGGAAGAGGAGAAAGTGGGGAAACCAGGGGTCCTCTCTTGCATGGAGGGCACATGATGATGGTGGCTATTCCATGACTTTTAACGTGAGTTCTTCCAGTAAGAAGAGGACCACCACCAGAAAGAGGGGGTGGTCCTCCTCAAAGATCAGCTCCATCAGCTGCAGTTGGCAATAGCAGTGGAACGGGAGGAAGAGCTCCTGTATCTCACGGAAGAGATAGTTCCAGAGACCCACCTCGCAGGGGACCCCTGCCTTGCTGTAGAGGTGTTTATTCATCCCCCAGAGGTGACGGATATTCTGCTAAAGCGATTCCCCGAATTCTCATGATAACTGAACTTACGTGCCCCCACCACCAAGAGATTCTAGCTACTGTGATTATGGTCATTGCAGTTCACGTGATGACTATCCATCAAGAGACCTCGGTGAGAGAGGGGGCTATGGTCACAATCGTGACATTTCAGATCCTCCAGGTGGCGGCGCCTACAGGGATTCACAGGACAGTGACGAGACTCCCACCCGCTCTGGCTACGGGAGGGCCTCTGTCATCTCCCGGTGGAAGCAGCGCTATTATGGCCACAGCGGCTCACCTGGCAAATGTGGCGGGAGTCCAGACAGTTAGGCAGGCAGCCCAGGTGAGTGCTACTCAAGGGGTCTTGATGCGTTTAGCAGGCAGGAAAGAGGGCTTCCCCCTTGGAAGGGGATACCCTCCTCCATGTGATTCCTACAGGTCAAGCTGTGGGGCCCCAAGGGGTGGTGGCCCTGGAGGAGGCCGATCTGACACAGGGGGAGGTAGAAACAGATATTAAAAGCCAAACTTTGGACCGAAATCTGTGTTCAAAGAAACAAACAATAAAATGGAACCTCTTCTATCATACTAAAAGAAAAAAAAATGTGTTACCTTTTTCAATTTCTGGTTAAGTTCCCTTTCCGTAATTTTTATGTTCTGGGGAGGAAAAAAGTAAAGCATATTTAATCTTATGACATTGCTTTCAACAAGCAAATGTTAAATATGTTAAAACTTGACCTGTGTATGAGCGTTGTAATTTTCCGAGTAAAAGTGTCCCTAAAGACCCCTCTCTCATTTTTTTCCCAGTCAATGAGGCAAGCAATTCTAAGACCTCATGCAAACACCTGGCCTTCTAAAATGGAGCAAGGAATCTCTCCACCCATACAGCAGGCCAGCTGTTAGAGAAGGGTTGAAGCATGCTCCTTTTAGGGTATCATGCTGTCGTCGAACTGAAATCTCCGAGGTTCTCAGCATGACAAGTCTGAGATCAGATGCTTATGCAAGGGAAGAGCTACTCACCCAGAAAACCCCAAACCAGTGGATGGTGCTGACCCTGTTTCGCCTTCCCGATGTTTCCTTGGGAATCTACAGGAACCTCCCCTTCCCACGTCCCCAATAAGACCATTTAAGTGTGTGTTAAGCAACTATAGAATACTAACCAAAGACTTTGGCCAAAACCAATAAATACATAAATAAATAACCCATGTCGAACAAAATATCTTTAGAACACATGTTTTGGATTGCATTAGTAAATATTTATTCTAATTTAAGTGATATTTCATACTTGTCTGATCAGTATAGTTTCTTTTGTGTAAAGAAGAGTTGTTATAAAAAAGTTTATTTTTAAAGTTTAAAACCTGGTAAAATACTCGTACTAAATTTATAAAATGTTCTTATATTTCCCTTTTTCATTTTCTCTTTTACATCCAATATTTTAATAAAATGATCTGAAGTGCTGGAATTTAAATACATTGCAGCAAGTGTGCCATTTCCTGAAATTGAGGTAATAAAACCTAAAACACATCACTTTAAATTAATATTTTCCTATGTTCCTATCTCTACTGACGTTAACTCTAATATTTAAACAAAGTTCTACCTTTTTAACATTGCAACAATCTCCATGGCTAGAGACAGACCAAAGGAAGCAGTGGTGATGAATAAGGAAAGAAAACTGGAAACCCTACGACATAGCCATGTTTCCATGAGTTTGAAAACATAAACTCCTATCTCATATTCCCCAGAGTGGCATCTCTGGGCCGCACTGGAAGAAGAGTTGTCCTGGGCCACACAGACAGTAATGAAAACTGATGAACAATAACAAAGAAAAGGTTTTAAGTAAATTTACAGTTTTGTATTGGGCGAATTCATAGACATCCTGGTCCGCACGTGGCCCGTGGGCCGTGGGTTGGACACCCCTACCAGGGCATTTTCTTTAAAGCCGTATCTGTGTTACTTGTCAGAAAAAATGGAAAGTGGCCTCCACACAGTAGAGTACTAAAGTGTGCTTGAGAGCAAATTAATGTGTTAGAACATAGACTGTTCATTGAATTTGCAAATACACACTTCAACACAACTCCAAAAAGTTTTATGAAAGTAAAGTCAACAACCATCCATGTTCCTAATGATAGCATATACAATACACCAATCAATCCCATATTTAAAAAACAAAACAAAAGATATTGTAACAGGATTAGACTGCCAAGAATCCTAGTTACCTGCCTGTCATGTATTCTCCATTAATTTTGTTTCTCTTTTAGAAAACCAACTAAAGATGGAATTTGTCCTAGCATATAAAATTGGATTTCCAAACAGGAACTGTTGGGTTCCGCATCCCAGAAACCTCCTAAAAGGGGGTGACTCCCCAGCCACACTGTTTTATGCTTGCTTCTCCCTTTTTCTTGCCTCCTAGGATATGGATTTGGTAACTAGAGATAGCATGGCTGTTTAAAAAAAAAAAAAAAGTCCATCCCTGAGTTTGGAAACACAAAGACCACTGAACAGATCAGAGACTGGGTGCCCAACTCTGTACTAGCCCCATGAACCCTGGTCTGCCTAGGTCTTGAATCCTTTTACATAAGAGAAACATTCAAAAATTACTTTCTTTAACTAACTATTACTTTTTATGTTTTTAATGTGTTTGATGTAACATAGAGATACATTTAACGAGAGGTGATACCAAGTTCGGTACCTGGAAGACTCTATTGCAATGAACGGAACCGCAGCCATGGAACTGACTGAATGGGGGAGATGATACGGCAACTACTAAGCATCCTGACAGGGTAAGCTAGGGAGTTGATGATGCTGATGTGAGAGCAAAATATTTGTTCAAATTGTCGCCTGCTGTATATTGGAAGGCGGAGGACGTGCCAGCCTAGGTTGTAATCTTACAGCCTCTTGCCCTGTCATAGAAAAAAGTAAAGGTGTAGCCCGTGTTCTGTCTTCTTTGCCGCTTCAGTTCATAAACTGAAATTGGAGCCAGGAGGGAAGTAAGCAGAGATCAAATGCCTAAGGCTCAAGACTCCCTCTACCAATGGCGGGCAGCCGAATTTCACCAAGAATTCATTAATTTGGAATAAAGCTGGATGAAAAAGATAAATTCCACAGTATTCCAATCCAGTGCTTTTGGCAAGCCTGCCTGTTAAAGGGCAGCAATAGCAGGAGCTGAACTGTAGCCAACCCTTTCTGACGATTTTCGTTAAGTGTCCTCTTGTTAGAGGGAGCGCGCTGACGAAGGTCAGGGGGAGGTGGGGGGTGGCTACTTGACCCTATTCTTTTGAGTGTATTCAGTATTCAGAATAGTCAATGCTAACTTTAAGGCGTAGGAGGTGGGAAGAATGCAAAATGCAACAAGTAAAAGGGGAGGTTCTTCAGGCTTACTGACGGTACCTGGATGGGAACTTCAGCTGTGGTTACGTATGTGTGAAATTGGTTGGAAGAAATATACCAGGCAATTGCTAATATCTGTAAGCACTCTCATAGCTAATAAAACACCCTTAAATTTCCTGAAGAGTCCAAAATCCTTTGACCCTTCCCCGGAAGAGGTGTGCCCTTCCCAGAAAGACTGTCTTCCCCAATGCCCGTGTCAGACGTGGTTGTGGCTGAGAACAAAGAACTCCGCAGAAAGTGAGGCACACACTGTGTGTGTGTGAGAGAGAGGAGGGGGACATGCACAGGGGGGAGGAAGAGGTTGAGAGAGACAATGTAGAGGATGAGATGCATCATCTGTTTATCTCATTACCTATCACAAAAATGCCTATGAAGTAATTAAAAGTATTGTCCTATCTGTACAGTTTAGGCAATGAGCCTTAAAGAAGTTAAATAGCTAAGCCAACATAGAACAGCTTGTAAATGTAGGCGCTAGGGCTGGCTAAGTGCAGGGACTGTGTCCTTAACATACAGAAATTTAACTGGAAGAACTGAGGACAGCGTATACTTCCAAATGGTGAGATTACAAGAAGCACTTAAAAACCTGTTATAAACGTTAATTTTACAATGGGTATGCATTTACTTTAATTATTTTCAGGAAAAGCGATTTAAAAATCACCCTAATCAACACTACGTGCTTAATATTCCACTGTATGACTGTACCGCTATTTATGGTCATTGGTAGTCACATCTGATTTCTTGCTCCTAGAAGCTTAGATGACCACGCATATCTGGGATTATATATACAGGGGCCGGCACAAATAACGCCCCTTTTTACTACAAAATATTTTATTACAAAAGCATAAGCATGTAAATTTGTAATATAACAATATCACACTCAAGCCCACCACATGACATTTCAGGGGAAATGTTCAAATTGGAACTATAAATTGTTACACCCATAATATTACCCTCCCAACCACACTCATGCAGGCCTGACTTCTGCTGAATCCTGTGTATGCAGATGAGTTATTCTAAGATGCCTAGAGATGGAGCCATGGAAAAAAATGTGTGTATATTTATGCTTACTAGAAAGTCTTGTTACATTCTAAAGAGGAAAATTGTTCCATTTTTATCCTTAGTTCTTATTAGCCTTTTGCCCGTTTGGTAGAGATAAAACAGTATCTCTGGGTTTTTTAATTTGAGTTTATGTGGCAAAAACTATGGATGATTATTTCTTGACAGGTTTAGTTTTCATACATGTCCTGTTCTGTTAATTGTCCACTGTACTATTGACAATATTTTCCGTGTTTTACAGAAACTTTTACATATTCTGCTATGATTCTTTTGTTGCAGTATGTTGGTCATGTATAGCTCTCCTTGATAATTTTTAAAAATAATTCATGTCTTTTGATTTTAAAAAGTTCTTCATTTTGATGTGATCTAATAATCAAGTGGTTTTTTTTTAAATTTAAAAAAAGATTTTATTTATTTACTTTTAGAGAGGGGAAGGGAGGGAGAAAGTGGGAGTGAAGCATCAATGTGTGGTTGTCTCTCAAGTGCCCCCCAACCTGGGACCCTGCTCACAACCACACATGTGCCCTGACTGGGACCCAAACCAGTGTCTCTTTGGTTTGCAGGCTGGTATTCAATCCACGGAGCCATACCAGCCAGGGCTCAAGTGTTTCTTTTTTTATTAGTATATTTTTGCATTTGCTTAGAAAGTCCTTCCCAGAGGAATATATCTTTTACAAAGATGCTTAATTCCCCCAGCGACAATAAATAGCAACTCATATGAAATACTATTTACTAGGGAAGCTCACAAGAGATTCGCAGCCCCCGATTTTTACCGGGAGTGATTACGTAGGTGCCCTCTGCCAAGCATTGAACAAAATTACAGGTGCCCAGGGGAAGAGCAGGTGTTTGACGTAAGCCACTCTGGTAGGCAACCTAATTCTACAAAAGTAGAAGATAAGGAGAACCCATTTTATATTTAGGCCATGTGCCTAGCAGAAAATAGAATAAGAATGGAAACAAATTGTGTTACAATGACAAAGATTTAGTAAAAAAGGTGTCAGTACAAAAAACCCCAAAAACCTACTATGTGTTGCCTTTCTAGGTTCCGATGGGCATAAAGAACATGGTGAACGGGGAATTATGGGTCCTGGTAGTCAGCGGTGTCAACCTCATTTTCACTTGGGCCACATCAGCCTCGTAGTTGCTTTCAAAGGGCCGGATATATTTCAGGACTGTATAAATGTATAATTAACTCCTTAACAGTTAAGCGAGAGCTTGGCACTGCCACCAGGTAGAAACGAGGTGCCAGGCCAGATAAAACAAGGTGCAGGCCTGGATTTGGCCTGCGGGCCTTGTGTTTGCCACCTGTGACTTAAGACCGGAGGTTAAAAGCAGCATTCTGCCAAATGGCTGCAGTTGGAGATTTAAGCCATAATTTCTAATGCACTGAGAATTTTAGCAAGTGCTACAGAGACTTTGGCCAAAGAATTTGGGGAAGGTGTGAAAATTAGCGGGGGTGCGTAGCCGAGTAGATACTATTCCACACAGTCTTGAATTTTAGCTAGTGGCGAAGTGAAAATGAGGTGTACATTTTTTCCTGAAGTTATGCAATAGTCTTCTTTGACTCTTCAACTCACAAGACAGTGCTAGGATTTAGGAATTGGTGGTGCGTATTGCCTGACTCACTCATTACTAATTCCCTAAATTCGTGTCTCCTGTCCTATCGCCTGTCCCCCCTGCTGGGTCCTATCACAAGCAATAGATCGGGACAATTACAGAAAGCTCAGGTTCAGTCAACTCTATTTTCTCTGGGCCTGATTCTTGTTCTGACTTTTCTTTGGTAAGGGCACAGAGGAAATGTCTTAACACAACTGGGTGACACAGGACACATCCTTCTGTATCAGTATCACAGTCAGAGGACATCATGAAATGGATTTAAGGAGCCGTGGCACCCCACGGAGAAAATAGGTCCTTTCTAACACTCTGTTATATAAGTTTTCCAAACATAGAGCGAAGCTGGAAAACTTTCACAATCAACCGTCATCACCTCAATTCCAAAACGAACATTTTCCTCTCAGCGCTTTAGCAAATATCTATGCATCTACCCATTCCTTTATCCAATTACTAATCCATCTCATTTTGGGTGTACTTCAAAGTAAATTGCAGACATCAGTAAACTTCTCTCTAAAATTTTCAGCATGTGTATAATTAACTAAAGCTCCTTGGCTCAAGTGCTTTCTTGGCTCACATTAAAGCATTTTCTGAGCCAAAGATGCGCACACGTGTGTGTGTGTGTGTGTGTGTGTGTGTGTGTGTGTGTGTGTGTGTGTGGTGCGTGTGTACTCCAAAGTGCTTTATAGAAACCTAACACTGAGCTAAGTACTCTTCCTAATGCTATTATATACACCACATATACATAAAACGACTTAAACTCCCAATCCTAAAACGTAATTTGAACAATGCATGTGGTTACTAAGTTTCCTCAAAACATTTTTTAAAATTAAACTTTTTATTGCCTGGCAGAGGGGTTCGTTTTTTAATCAAATTTGATAATTAAAGAAGATTTGCTTTAGGCTGGGTTTTTTCACGTGTTCTCGTTTCTGACGACATTTTCTTTCCAGACTATAAAATCTCCCCTTAAATCACTGGTGTCTCAGGACAGCAGACGGAGTGTTGGTGTGCAAAGACAGAAAGTGGGTGTGAGAAGTCTGTTCACATGCAGCAGCCCCTGTTAGACGTGCCTAATCTTGCACAGATTTGGTTGCTTATCCTGTGACAGAGCATGATTTATTTTTTCTGATCAAGATTGTCTTTAATTTTGCCCTGGCTGGTGTAGCTCAGTGGACTGAGTTCAGGCTACTAATCAAAGGGTTACCGGTTCGATTCCCAGTCAGGGCACACGCCTGGGTTGCAGGCCAGGTTCCCAGTAGGAGGCGTGCAAGAGGCAACCACACATTGATATTTCTCTCCCTCTTTCTCCTTTTCTTCCCCTCTCTCTAAAAATAAATAAATAAAATCTTTTTTAAAAAGATTGTCTTTAATTTCAAAATTCCCTAATGTTCTAATTCATCAAAATGTCAAGGTTTTGAACAACGTCTGTAATAATGTAATGGCATGGAGAGAGTAAAATGTTAAACCCCACATGTGCCAAGGAGACTGATGGGGTCAAGAGGCCAAATTTCATGAGCTGAGTCATGTTCAAATTTTTCAACAGCTAGTTAAGCAGCAGTCACTGTCAAAGTGGGGGACGGTCCCGGTGGGCAGAACCTGATGGTGTCCTGTAGGCTGGCCTCCCACATTTTGCTGGCTGGATGACGAAGAGGGCTGGGCTACTCTGAGGAGGCAGGGCTGCCTGGTGGCAGGGGACACTTGGAGGGCTTGCAGCATCCTATTCATCAACAAATACAGAGGTGTCGCAACTTTAAACCACTGGTCCAGCTTCACGGTGTGTATGGCCTCAGTGTAAGTCCTGCTCTTTGGCAGAAATCCAGCTGGTATGCTTAGCCGTCAAAGAAAGCATTGCTTTTTTTTATACACAGGGTGGGCAAAAGTAGGTTCACAGTCATAATAATAAATAGCACCATCGTTAATAAATACATAATCTAAGAAGAAACTGTGTCATGTTCTCACAATTGTGGAACTGCACTTTTTGCCCATCCCTGTATTTAGTTCTTTGCTCAACTTTAGCATTTTAAAATTGTCATTGCACGTTCTGCTCTGAAGGACAGAGCTGTTTTCTCTGGAGCACGAAATGGGAAATAGGAAGTGAGGCAAATCACCAAAGCATGCAGTTTGAAGTAAACATGGACGAGTGAGAAGGGACCTCGTCATGAGAGGCTGATTGGAAAACAGGCCCCCCCCAAAATGTCAGTTAATCTTTTTTTTTTTTTAAGATTTTATTTATTTATTTATTTTTAGATAGAGGAGAAGAGAGGGAGAAAGAGAGGGAGAAACAGCAATGAATGGTTGCCTCTCACATGGCCCTCACTGGGGACCTGGCCTGCAACCCAGGTATGTGCCCTGACTGGGAATCGAACCGGGACCCTCTGGTTCCTAGCCCACGCTCAATCCACTGAGCTATACCAGCCAGGGCATGTCAGTTAATCTTGATGTTGCTTGTTGTCATCTTAGTCTTTGCTAGTGCTATCGATGAAACCCACACAGCAGCTCATTAAAGGAAATAGAAAGGGCAGAGGTCACCTCAGCCCAGGTCCATTCTCCTCCAGCGTTGTTCTCTGGTTGGAGAGGAGAGAGCCCAGCCGCGCCTGCTGGGCTGTTCACTCTGTACCAGTTCTGTTCGATTCTCTGCCACTGCTTTGTGGAAGGTAAATCCTTTGAATACACAACCAGATTACACAGGATTGGACAAACACACAAATACACACAGACCGTTGTCTTAGTGTTATTTGAAGAATTAACTATTAAATGTGTTTAACTATACATTTTGTGGAGTTCAGGTGAAGTCTGAAATACTGAAAACCAACCAAAGAAACCCAATTATATCAGCAACAAGATAACACAAATTAAAAATATAAATAAAAATCCTCACCTAAGAAAACCGAGAGTTGTTTAGTAAAGCAAACAAATAAATGATATGGGCATTCTGATATCTATTTTTACCGATCTACATATCTCCCTATCTCTTTCCATCCATCCACCCACCTATCCATATCTATCTATCATTTATCATCTAACTATCTATTTCGCAGAGAGACAACGTGGGGGCAGAGAGAGGGACAGACAGACACAACCAACTCCTGGGGGAACGTGTTCGGAGGGGAGCAGATTAGGAAGTATTTATGTTCAGAGGGAAGAGCTTCTACTGAACCCATTAATCTCTCTTTGTCAGAGCAGCTCCATCTTCGTACCCCTCTGTACTCACTAGCTGCACTTACCCTTTCAGAATTAATCACTTGGAGCCCTTTAATAGGCCACATTTCCCTGATAAGAAGAAAGTCATCTTTAAGAATTAATTTTAGAGGTCAAGCTATAAAATGATAGAGACAGACCAGTATGAAGTTGAGCTTCAGATGGAAAGCTATTATATCCCTTCATTTTCAAAGTTCTTCTGTGTCAACCACACAGAATGAAAACACCGATAGTACAAGGAGTCTCTCCTTGAGAGACGGAGGGAGGGCACAGGGTGGGTGATCAACAAATTAAAGGAAAAAAGTAGATAAGATCAATGGGAGGAGTTTCACCGCAACCATTCCTGCTTGAACTCCAACAGATTAAGAAATAAAACAAATGACAAATGTCCTGGAGAAGAACTATGGGAGCAAGGATCTCAGGGATGGAATGTACCTTTATCTGTTTGAAACTTCTCCCAGCTGCATCCACGTCAGAAATATGGATCCAACTTCCTCCCCATTTAAAACACTGTCCTACCAACCTCTCACCACCAGCTGGCACTGGCACCGGACTGGGACCTCATTTGCCCACTGTCATCTGGGGAGAGGCATCCAGGCTAAAAGCAATGCATCATAGCGGAGGTGTTTGGCTATCCCTCATATTAATGTTAATCTCGCTTTAAATATTTGTTATTTAAATTATTTATTATATGAGTGCAATTTTAATGAGGCATTACTCAGGCCAAAGAAATCTAAATTACATCGACTCTAAACACAGCTATCTGCAATGTTTGCAAAGGGATATCAGTCACATTTGGGAGAGAGCATCAGAAAGATTAAATGGATAATCATATATTTTATAACAGAAATGATACTTATTAACAGAGCATCCTATTACACCAGTGTGGAAAGCCGCGTGGGCTACTGTTTGGTAAGCAAAATCCGGCATCTTTTCTGAAATAATAAAGAACAAATATATTTGAAGCATATGCCCTATTCAGTTCACATTCCTATAAATTACTTTTAGCAAAACTTGACTATATTTTGAGCTTCAGTTTTCTAATCTGTGGTAAGTAAATGTTTCAGTGAGAATGAGCTGAAAAATGCATCCAAAGCCTTTGGCTCCCAGAAGACGATCTCTTACCATTTAGAACTTTAGAACACTGGACGCTGCTGCTTTTTATGCTCTGTTGTTCAGGCCCTCCTGAAAAATGTCCTGGAAAAATGCAATAAAAACTGGGAAGGTAGTATTTTCTGTTTACCAAAGGGGTTAAAACATTTTTAAAAATTTAAAGAAAATAACAAAAAAAAATATGGTGCAGATGTTGCCAGGATTCTGCAAGATATTCCAAACTCAAGTGTTGTTACCACGAATTTAGAGAGATATGTTTCCATAAACTGGTAAAGATCCTGGAAGCATATCTGCCTGTAATTTAGGAATTTAAAGCTATCTTGAGCCTAGGCAACTGATCAGTCAAAGATACTTCGTTGGAAAGAGAGGCAACAATTCTGCGTGAGAATTCAGAACACAAAATTTTAACAGTGCCAATGAATAGCTACAGTGCAGAAGGCTTTTTCTTTCATTTTTATGTACATCAAATTAGTTCTGAACAATGAGCATTTTTTTTTACTTTCAGAACCAGAGAAAACATGGCAGTAAATCCTGAGAGCCAAATATTACCGTGATCTATCGAGCCTCTTAATTTATTCACTGACATCTTTGACCAATTGAAGCACAGTTATTCGGGCCCATTCTGCATATCAGCACCACATTCTTTGGGAATTTCTCATCAGTTTCTGAGCTGTTCAAATACCCTCTGATGAAGGTCTTCCCTGCTTCGATCTACACTGGCCCTGAAGTAAGCTTTTTGACGGCTGCTGCTTTTAGAATATTTAGAAACCCTCCTCTCTCCTTAAGATGCTTTTCACCTTCCCCGTTCATTCCCTTCAATTCTTCTAGAACTATTATTCTTTTATATGACTTTCGTGGCAGAGTGAACCTGATCTTCTTTTGTTTTAGTGCTAATAGTCCCCTCTGCCATTTCTTTATTTCCCATTTTTCTATTTACACACTGTAACATTTTCCTAGGCTTAAACACTTTCCCGAAGTCTGTGCAAACTGCCAAGGAAAATAAACTTTAATAAAGCAGTTTCTTGCTAGCGCTACACCCGGTCTTTCACATAGTTAGCCCGACAAATCTCCTGAGCAAAATAAACCCGTCCCACGGCGCGATCACTCAAGCCGAGTGGTTTCAAACTGAAATGCAAAAATGTTAGAGTTATATTATCGTGTGAAGTATTTCTCCAAGTACATATTTAGAAATATGGCCACATTTCTTGTCTATAAAATATGTAACTGCTGTAGTCCACCCCTCCCTCTTTATCTCTGGTTTTTATTTCTGGGGTTTCATTTACCCACAGTCAACCACAGGTAATAAATTCCATGGGTAAAATTCCAGAATAGGTCATTCATAAGTTTTCAGTCGCATGCTGTTCTGGGTAGCGTGATGACATCTCAGGCTGCCCTGCTCCGACCCTCCCAGGATGTGAATTATCCTTTTCCCAGGGTATTCCCGGTGTAGATGCTCCACTCTTGTTAGTCTCTGTTATCGGATTGGCTGTTGTGGTACCACAGTGCTTGTGTTCAGGTCGCCCGTATTTGACCTGATAGTGGCCACGAAGCACAAGAGCGACGATGCTGGCAATTTGGATGTGCCAAGGAGAGGCTGTACAACTTTTGTCTGTGTAGGATAGAATATACGGTGATACAGGATGGTGTGCTATCTGTGCTTTCCGGCATCAGGTTTTGGCATGTAGCTCTGGAGGATAAGGCGGGTCTTCTCTACATCACAGAATCTCAGTCCTGGGAGAATCTGCGAATATCCCGCATTGAGGTCCAGTCACGCAGTCGAAGTTGGCTTCACTTCAGTACTTTCCTCACTGAGTCACAGTTCTGCCTGTGCTCAGGAAACTAGTCAGCACCAAACAGGAGCTATTGCCGCAAGGGTCTGTCTTCCGATAGCTCTCTCTTCCCCTGTCTTATCTTGAAACTTGTCTCCCTGCAGATTTTAGCTGTTTACTTATTTATTTATTTACTTATTTATTCATTTAGCTGTTCTTCTTCCTGAATTTGTACATGGCAAGTTTCACCTCTCTTTTCTTTTGCAGAAGAGCCCTTTAAATATTGAGAACACCTACATATACTGCCAGAGGCTTCTGTCTTCAATATCTGAACCTGTTTGTTCTATTTTAAAGTCATCTTTAAAATCAGCCAAAAAAAAAAAAAAAACCACCCTACATAAAACCAACAACTATCTTATACCCTGTGGTAACTTCGAGTTTGCCGTGAGGGCAAATACAAATTAAAAGTAAGAGGCTTTTCTCCCTGGAAAATTAAGGGAGACTTCCCTCCACTCCCTTTCCTTTAGAAAACTTGTGGTTTCTTTCTCTGCCTATGAAAGGTAGGCAAAACTTTTTTTTTTTGAAGACTTTATTTATTTATTTTTAGAGAGAGGGGAAGGGAGGGAGAAAGAGAGGGAGAGAAACACCAATGTGTGGTGGTTGCTTCTCACGTGACCCTCACTGGAGGCCTGGCAACCCAGGCATGTACCCTGACTGGGAATTGAACTGGGACCCTTTGGTTCCCAGCCCGCGCTCAATCCACTGAGCTACACCAGCCAGGGCGCAAATCTTTTTTAAGGAGTAAACCAGCAGCCCAGGAGTGTTTCCTCAAGGACCTGGGAGCCGTCTGTCTGAAGCACAGTAGTCAAGGAACACGGACCCCGTCTCCAAGCTTGCTGGGAGTGTAGGGACCCACATGCAGCCAGCACCGGGCTCCAGGTGGCAAATGCATGCGTGGTCACACACACGCGAGAAATGTGTGACTGCTGGATGTGACTGCTGGATGGGTATGGCTGCTTTAGGAGGAGGGGGGATAAAAGATTTTGAAAGTAGGTGGAGGTAGTGGTTGAACAAGAGGGTGGATAAATGCAATGCCACAGAACTGTGTGCTTTAAAATGCTGATTTTTATGTTATGTGAATTTCACTTCAAATTGGAAAACACTAGTGTTAGGCTAATTATTTCTTGGGTAAGCTAATGAGCATCTTGCTTAGGTAGCTCCCGGGGAGTTCAAATAATCTTTAATAGATAACAACAAATTCGTAGATGCCTACCATGAATGCATTCAGGGAAGGGACACAGCAAATACAGTAGTTGTGGTCATCGATATTTAATAACCATCTACTTTCTTTAATTTCCTAAGTGTTTAATGGTCTGATATTTATAAGTGGCCTATTTTAAACCGTTGTTTCCTTTGTTTTTCTTCTCCATAGAGCCAAATTAGGGGGACAGTTGGAGAATTATTAAAAAGTAATATTGTTAATATGGTTTAACTCCTGGAGAAAGTCATTTGGAAGGAAATATATTATTATTCATTGAAAACAGAAAAGCGAGCCAGAAATCTATGCACGGTTGTCTAAGTCAAATTTTCTCTAACCTTTGCCCCTTCCTCCAAATGGCCTTATCAGAAGTAACCATTTGTAATAGTCTCTAGATTTTGGCTATTCTAGTAGTTAATCGTTTTTTTAATTTAAGCTATACATCTATGTACCAATTTCTTGATTTATCAACTTGGATTGAATTTTGTTGACTCCCAGTTTTTGAAAAAATAGGAATTAAATGCAATTTTATCATCAACTCCATTTTTTCCCATATTTTTTGTTTAAATCATTGGATTCTATCAGTAAACCTGATGATATTTAAATGTTTTCTGATTTGTCAACTTCAGATACTGTGTTTTTAACTCTCAGGTAGAAGAGGTTAGGAAATTATCTTTTATTTTCGAAAATGTTGGCTATTTTAAGATTTTAAAATGTCAAGGTTTATAGCATTTACATTTTATTCTGTAACCTTAAGTAGATCTTTGCTTTGTGTCTGAGTCAAAAAATGTAAAGCAGTCAATAAAGAATTATGGAGATGTGAGCATTACTCACGGCAAAAGCAATTGTCTAACTAAACCCATAAATGAGGCCTTGTAATTCTCTTCCACTAAAGGGATTAGATAAAATACCTTCTCAGACACCACTAAATATAAGTATCTACATTATGTCAAGTTTAAAAGTTCTCATTTCATTCTTGGTGTTGCTTTCTAATTTGAAATATGATAGATCTATTTGACACAGAAGGTGCCCTGAACCTTCTTTCTTGATCAATATTTAACACTAACTGATGGAATTAAAAAGTTGTCAGTATAGCTCTGATGGTGTAGCTCAGCTGGTTGCACTTCACCCCAAAAGGTGAAAGGTCACTGGCTTGATTCCAGGTCAGGGCACACGCCTGGGTTGCAGGTTTGGTCCCTGGTTGGGGCACATATGAAAGAGGCAACTGATCAGTGTTTCTCTCCCCCTCTTTCTCCCTTGCTCTCCCTCTCTCTAAAATAAATAAATAAAATATTTGAAAATAATTGTTAGTATATTTGTTGTCTTTGTTTAAACACTGGTCCTTTTTTTCCTCAAAAGTACTCTTTATAACTATTTGATTTTAAAGCTTGTATTATTTTCATATATAGAAAGTACTTAGAAATGAATACTTGAAGATGACGTGGTATGCTCTGCTGGTAGTTAATCCATACAGAAATTATTGCTTATGTGTACACATAGTTGTAATTAGAATTACAATGATAGGGCATCACAGAATTCTCAGTGCAAATATTGTAAATATGTTATAATATGACAAATGGCATATGATCGTGCTTGTATAGTTAACTGATGGTGTTTTATGCATATAATATATATTTTATATATATTTTAAAAGTGAGAGCTGTTCAGACCCACATTTTTGAGGGAAAACATTAGAAAATGTCCTGAGCACCAATTCCAAAATTAATATCAGAGCGAAGGAAATAAAGGCCCAAGCGTATTGGAAATCATTCTTCTAGTAGCTAAACGCATTTATCTACTAAGAATTTTGTTTACTATGTGTTAGCTTAATAAGCTATATATTAATATGCTGTGATGGCAAGAGAAGCCCTAAATTGTTTTAACATGAATGTTTTATCTTCTTTCCTAGCAGACACTTCGGTGCGGCGAGGGATGGAGGTCAAGAACATGGTACTGAAATCAGTGAACTGGGTATTTTCCCTGCCTGAGTCCCCCGGTTCCTCGTCTGCACGAAGGTAATCATCATCATACATACCACTACTGGGTTGTTGCAAAGAGTAGAGATAATGCGTGTATGATGTCTCACTCAGTCAACGGTGATTATTAATCTGCTCATTGCGTTTTCTGGTGATGAACAGGTGTGGCGTGGACAGCCAGTGCAGAAGGGGGGTGACGTTTCTGTGACAGATCATGCTGGAGCGCCCTTCAGCCTCAGAATTCTCTTTTGGAGAATAGGATTATAATAATACCTATTCCCCAGAGTGGTCATGGTCTTTACATTTAGAAGAACATAAGTTATGTGAAACAATGTGTAAACTATAAAACTCTACCAACATTACATATTGAAATGGGTTATTAGGATAAGGCAAAATATAGTAAATATTAAAATATGCCTTTGCAAACATTGTGGCTGATACAGCCTAAAGGGGGATGCGTCGTTTCAGAAAAATATGGATTGAGGTTTAGAATACACTTCTTGTAGGGATATTAATTGACTGCACTGGTAATTGAAACAAAACCCTGTGAAATAACTACTGATTGTAAATTAGGAATACGAGCCTCTGTAGGTTAAATCACTTGCTAGGAATCATATGACCAAAATAGTACTGGGCTGGATTCAGCACAAGCAGTGTGACTGCAGAACAAACTTATTTTTTGAAAGAAGGATGCAGATGCCTATTAAATGTCAAAGAAGTAACAAAAAAAATTAATTTGAAGGGCGCATCATGAATCTTCCCAAGAGCTGGGTTTGTGATGTCCATGAAGGAATCAAAAAGATATATTTAAATTTTTATTTTTAAAATCTTTTATTAATGGATTCACTTCTCTGTAGTATACTTGAGAGTACAGAAACTTGAAAGTGAAGAATAGGATTGGGAAAATCTCTTTTTAAAAAGCAACCTTTTCCCTTCAACTGTAATTTAAAAAGAAGAAAAGTTGTGATTCCAGCACTCTGGCATTTAGAAATGGTGTTTCTTCGGCCCTGGCGCTGAAGGAGTTAATACAGCAGCACACAATAGAATCCAAGTCCAAGGACAGGTACTTGGAATAAACAGCTATACTGACCTGTCATGACTGTGTCTTGAGTAATGGGATTCATTCATTTCTGCATTTTTAATGCAATTGTAAATTGCCATTTTCCTCACGGTTTAAAGTAGTTTTTTTTTTCTTTTAAATGATAGAGCTATAAATGTGAAAACCAAATTAACTTGTCACATTTGACTGGCTAAAGTATTTCCCAATCCCATTTTTAGGGTATTGATAAAACTCAATATCAGGGATTAAATCAGGAGAAAGAATGACATTTGGCAGGATCACAGAAATGTCCCACAGATGAAAGATATGAAGAAAGCTGGTTAATATACGGTTGTTTGTGAAGTGCAGAATCTTATATTAAAAATAAGAACACACAATCCTGGGGTTAATGTCAGTGAATCAATATACACAGTTCAAAATAGCACTATCACGCAATATTGATTGATGCTGATATTCTGTTCTTTATAAAATTAACCCTAAAGTATTCCCAGGGAATTCTCTATTTTGAGTAACTTAAATTTACTCTCTGCACCTTAACCCAGTTATTTCTGAAAGTAAGGACTTTTTTTCTAGGTAGTGGTAAACTTGAATTCATAGGTCTACAAAGAATAATATCTAGACAATGGAAAAACCATCATCTTGAGAAAAAGGAAGCTTCCTTGTGGAGAGGTACTTCTTCAGAAGAACCCGTGGGGGTGGGGCTAGATGAAAGGCCACTCCCACCAGCACTATCAGTGTCTCATTGACTGAACCCTTCCGGGGAATTTTTATGAAAAAGCATCGCCTGTGTTTCATCACGTCAAAA
Organism: Micronycteris hirsuta; assembly: GCA_004026765.1. Taxonomy (NCBI): domain Eukaryota; kingdom Metazoa; phylum Chordata; class Mammalia; order Chiroptera; family Phyllostomidae; genus Micronycteris; species Micronycteris hirsuta. Next base: position 55,810 of record PVJI01006145.1, read on the forward strand.
TACTTCCGGTCTGCACAGTCACCTAAATGTCTGTTGTCTTAACCTGCGCAGCCTTACACTTGTGGAATGAAAACTGCCAGGCTCCATCAAAGAAGAGCAGAGGCGGGGGCCTCTTGAACAAATGCCTGGACCCTATTTTCATAAAACACTTATTTATCAAAAACAAAGACCCAATTTAAAACAAAACACACTAGCTTTTTACAAACAGTGGAGAACTCTCTGTGCTTTCTGTTCAACTTGGCTGTGAGCCTGAAGCTGCTCTAAAAAAAAAGTAAAGTTTATTAATTCTCAAAAAGAATACTATAAACAATTTTAGTAGCTAATTAACTGCCAATGGCATCATTAAAAAAGTAATGGATGCAGGTTCCCCTCATGTACAAGAGCCATGAAAACGGTTTGCTCAGTGAAAGAAGCCTCCTATAAGAGACCATATATTGTGTGATTCAGCTGATATGAAATTTCCGGAATTGGCATATCTGTACAGAAAAGAATAGTGGTTGTCCAGGGTTGGGGGTTCAGAGGTGTGGGAGGTTAGGGAGTGACTGCCAATTGTTATAGAGTTTTCTGGGAGAGGGGATGATGACAATGTTCCAAAATTATTTTGAGAATGAAGGTATGTGTCTGAATGCACTTAAAACCACTCAATTATATACATTAAATAAGGAAATGTAATGGTATATACATTACCTCTCAGTGAAGCTGTTAAACAGTCTATGTCTATCATAAAATCATTCTGATGTAATGTATACTTCATGAGAAAACATGTGATAACCTCCTATTAGAAGGTCTTTTTGAGAGAGAGGTTCTGTCAAACAATTGCTGCTTCCTTCTTTCACATGCAATTGATGATCTTCGATGAACTTCTTCCAATGTGGGTCTATGGCATAATATAATACCTGAACAGTTTTTTTAGGGACCGCTATATATGTGTATATATTCATTTAAGACATTCTACTCTAGCGCCATTAATTAAAGAGAAAAACACTACAGGGGACAAATGAGATGGGGTAAGGACCACTGTCACTTTTACCTTTGGTCGAGGATACTTTAGCAGATAAACAATTTGTACAGTAATATCAATTAGGTGCGGATGGCTGGGTTCGGCTCTGCATAGTGGCTTTTGCTAAAACATGAGTTGAAGTCCAGTGGTTCACAGTATACATTTTAATCTTCCATGGAAATATGCAGTTACATGTTTGAACACTTCGTGATCAAAGAGACTGGAATTGAGGAGATTTGATCTGCAAACAGTGTATCAGAAACAGAAACAGTTGACTTCTAAGCCATAGAACCATACTGAACCTTACCTTGGTTTCTGGGACAGTACAGTGTTCTGTTTGTCCCACTCGCCCTCCTGGATGGTGCTTTTTAGCCTTTCCCAGATCCTCTTCCCTTGCTGAGCCATCACAGTTGGTGTGTTCTGTGGCTTAGTCCTCAGAGCTTTCCTTTGCTCTATCTACATTCACTCCTAAATCATCACAGGTACCTCTCCTTGGAAACAGCATATATAAGATGAATCTCACATTTACGTCTCTCTAGGTGGGGCAGACTTAACAGCATTGTGCCACACCACACTGGAGCATGAGGCAAAAGGAAAAACCAGTCATATCGATCCTGTCTGTATTAGTTCTCTATTGCTGTTGAAATAAATCACTACCAACTTAGCATCTTTAAAAAAAAATCAAACAAATGTGATCCCACAGTCTGTAGGTCAGAGGTCTAATAGGTACATCTATCTGGCTGCTGAGGTCCAGTCCCCACGAGACTGGGCAGCTGGACGGGGTTCTTCTCTAGACACGCTGGGGGAGAGTGGGCTTCCAGGCTTCCTCAGATATTGGTAGAACTCAGTACCTTGAAGTTGTAGGGCTAAAGTCCCTGTCTCCTGGCTCGCTGCTGCCCAGGGGTTGTTCATAGCTTCTTGAGTCCACCTCTTGCCATTCCCTGGCTTGAGACACATTGCTGCTCACTTTCAAAGCCAACAACGATGGGTCACATCGCTCTCACGCTTTTGATGTCTTCTGCCTCTTCTTCTACTGCAAATCTGAGTGTCTTGGTTTTCTTTTCTGCTGTTAAGGGCTCTGAGATTACATGGGACTTATTTAACAACTCAGGATGACCTCCTGGTTTTCAGAGAGACTGCTTAGCAGCCTTAATAATGTGGGCCAAGTCCCTTTTAGCGGGTGAGGTCCTGTATGCACAGGCATATTACCAAGTGGCAGTGATCGGGGGGACCAAGTCCTCCCTACCAAAATACATTGAAAGTTTTTGCTATTTTATTCACCTTAATTTTGATTTTTAATAAAATATCACATTAAAATATGGATTGCGATCACTGAGTGTTCTGGCTCACCTTTAAATCTAATAAAAGAGGAGGACCTCGTTCACCTCACCATAATTTCGGCCTTGTGATATCACTACCTGCCTACTGAGATTTTGCGCTGGAATCTCAATGGACACCTCAAATGCATCATGTCCCAAATCGAACTACTGATTTCTCTTCCACAACCTGCTGGTTTTTTTTTATTTCAATAAATAACCATCTCCATTGATCCAATTGCTAAGGCCAAAATACTTGGAATCCACCTGTACCTTCCAGGTACCTTCAGCGTGAAATTCAAATCCCCGTCTACAGTGTAGATGCCCTCTGTGATCTGCCCCTGGCCACTTAACACTCTCTCCCTCATTTGCACTGCTAGGGGTGTGACCACACTGACCTTCCTGTCATTTTACCAGTATTCCAAACAAGACCCCTTCTGCCGAGAGGTTCTTCCCCCAGATTCCACTTAGCTCGGTCCCTAAATTTATTCTCCACTCAAATGTCACCTCAGACCAATCTCCAGCCCTTGTCTCCTTATTCTTCTTTATTTTCTTCACAGAGCTTATCACTACCTGACAACTTACTACAATGCTTTAACTGTATCATGTCTTCTCCCCTATGAGTTCTCCGTGGGGACAGATCTTTGCTTTGGTTACAGATGTATCCCCGATGCTTAGAACAAAACCTCACACATGGTAGGTGCTCTAGATAGTAACGGAACACTTGTGGATTAATTGACAGGTGCATGCAACCCCATAGCACAGAGTATAATGTGGTGTGTTCTCATAGAACATAAAGGTAGGCTTATAAAACCTCTGATATTTGTGGAAAACAGTGGGTTCTTTAAAAATCATTCATCAAATGGCCAAAAGGCACTCCTACTTTGAAAAGACTTCTCCTCAATCTGAAGGTATCTATAGACTCAGGGGCCATAGATTTATGCATATTAATAGCAAAAACTTCTGTGCATCAGATCGATGAATTAGAAACAGTTTACAAGCAGGAAATTGATGGGTGGAATAATAACGATAGCTCAGTGTCACAGAGGCATACTTACTGTACAAATAACAAGGATACAAGACTGAACAAAGCCATAAAGGAGTTACATGGTATTGTGCTGTATCATGAACTTCAGAGTTCTGCTGTGGTAGCAATTTGTGGTCCATGTTCCATTAAAGAAAATTAATTTAGGGATACGCTTTGCTTAGGAATAACCACATCCTCATCACACTAGATGTTTATTATGTTAATATGTGCATTACTGAGTTAGGCCCTATGTAGATGCAAAGATATGTCATGGATGTCTCCAGAGGAAAATAAAATACAATGTTACAAGATACAGCTTGCATACCTGCAGTAAAAACTTTATATATATATATGGGGTCTGGCACCAATAATGCCCCTATTTCATTACAAAATCTTTTATTACAAAATCATAAGCATGTCATTCTGTAATATAACAGTATCATACTCAAGCACACCCTGTGACATTTCAGGTGAAATGTTCAAATTAAAACTGTAAACGATTGTTCCCGTATTATAATCCCTACCAACCACACTCAAGCAGGCATTACTTTGCCAGATCCAGGATATATGCAGGATGCAAAAATACAAAAAAAAAATGTTAGAGCAGTACATAGTAATTTGTACCTATTATTTACAAAGCAATTTCCCAGGAAAAAAATAGAGAGATTTTAAATACTCTTATCACTCTTAGGTTGTTCGAGACACTTAGATTTTAATTAAAATCTCCTAGGATAAAATTCCAAAGGGATAATTTAAGAGATAAGAGGACTGTGGGGTAAGGGATCAATCCATGTGGTTGAAGAATTCTTTTTATGTAAGGAGAAATATTTGAAAAGAGAGCCCTTTCATTTATATGTGGAATCTAAAGAATAAAAAAAAAGAAAAGAAAAAATAGAAACAGGCTCATAGATACTGAGAACAGACTGACAGTTGTCAGAGGGAAGGCAGATGGGGGACTAGGTGAAGAAGGTGGAGGGATTAGGAAAAAAAACCCCACAAAACCCTCACAGACAGAGACAACAGTATGGTAATTACCAGAGGGAAAAGGAGATGGGGGAGGGAGAAGAGGGTAAATGGGGATAAATAGTGACAGAGGAGACTTGACTTGGGATGGTGAACACACAATGCAGTGTACAGGTGATGCGTTACAGAATCGTACACCTAAAACCTATATAATTTTATTAATCAATTTTCATCCCAATACAGGCAATAAAAATTAAAAAAATAAATGGGTAAAAAGAGGTACAGTGGGTATCCCAGGTTGAGAAATACTATATGCAGTTATAGATACATTGTAATTATTGCTAGCGATATTAGCCAACATGTATACAGTGCTTTGCATTTTATGGAGTGAACGCAAGTCTCGATTTAAAATGAAGGAGAAAAATAGGCCCTGGCTGGTGTGACTCAGTGGACTGAGTGCTGACTGCTAATCAAAGGGTCGCTGGTTTGATTCCCAGTCAGGGCACAAGCCTGGGTCGCAGGCCAGGTCCCCAGTGGGAAGCATGCAAGAGACAACCACACATTGATGTTTCTCTCCCTCTCTCCTTCCCTTCCCCTCTCTCTAAAAATAAATAAATAAAAATTTTTTAAAAATTAAAAAATAAAATGAAAGAGAAAAATAAATCAATAAAATGAAGGAGAATCTTTATTTCTCTGGATGCAGAGACCAAATGAAGTTTGAATAGCCCTTTTGACTGTGACAGACACCCTGACCCAAAATTTTTAATTCAGTTCTGAAAATTCAGTGTTAAGAATGAATTCCTGGTTCAGGATGCTCTACAGAACTGAAACTATCAAAAGTATTTAGTGTCTTGTAACTAATAATGGTGTTTTGGACAGTCTTCTGTGTCCAAAATAGGTTTATTAAAAGAAGGAAGAATACTGAGTCCTCTATAGAGCATGTCGACTCCTTCACGCACCCTCTCCCGTGGACCCTAAAAGTGGGAAGCAGAAGCGTGTTGGCCTTCCTTTAGCGTTTGGCCAGAGATTAGCTTTTTGTGTATGTGTGAAGAAAGTGCCCCTGCCAATTATAGTTCAAATGACAAAAAACATAGTCATCTGTAGGAGCATAATCCTCCTGTAAGTCACACTGAAGACTGGGAGAGCGGGGACTGCTGGGGTCAGAATGCCTTTACATTTAAATCACCTTTCTCAAATTAAATGATTCCAGAGTCGAAGGGGTGGTCATCTTGCTACTGTATTTGTGGTTGGCTGGGCTGTATATTTTAAGTTCCGTCAGTAGATTTTCCTTCTTCCGCCCCTTTAGTTTAAGGCTTTGTTCTATGTGAAAATTCAATCTCTTCTTGCCGAGGTTACAGGGAGAATTTTATCAGTGTTGGCAGCCTCGTGTTCCATGGGTGTCAAAGGAAAGAGATGAAAAATGACACATTCTGTGTGCGGGAGACAGGACACTGGTGTGGGGGCAAAGGGCCAGAGAAGGGGAGGAGAAGATAATATATGGAACATTTATGTACTAATACCATAGTAGGGCTTATTGTGTACCTACTGGGAGTCAAGCAGTGCTGTAGGCACTTGACATGTATCCATGAAGAAAAGATGAAAATATTTGCCCTCGTGAAGCATAATTTCTAGCAGAGAGATGATAAAGCAAAACTAGGCCTAGGAAAAAGGCATTATCTAGGACATAAAACTGTGATAAGTGGTATGGAAGAGAGAAAAACAAGAGCAGGATAGGACTGGGAGTGGGGATTGAAGGGGTGATACGTGGGTTACATGGGAAGAATGATGACTAATTGATTAATCTGTAAACACATTTCGGCCTTAAATTTATTCCTACATGTTTAAGGACTCTTAAATTTAATTAGCAATATATATTTTTCAGGAAATTGTAGGAAGTCAGCTAAGGAAGGAAGTAAGCTATTTCCACCTACTGTTTTATTAACAGTAATCAATATTTATTAGCTAAATTTCCAGCGAGGGACACTCTATTCCACTGTAATATATAACTAAGAGTAGCATATCCTGTGTGAGGGTTTTGCAGAACAGCATTCCGAGGCAGATCTGAAAGTAGGACATTAAATATGAACAGGGAGATAATGGATTATAAGGATGAGTTCAAAGCCTCCCGGATCGCTACAGAGAGCCCGTCGCAGAGTCTAGAGGAAAGCGAATCGGTATCGAGTTAGAACGAGTGGCCATTTAAAATCTGTAGTTGTCTGAAGCACACGAGGCAGAACAAAACTGAGAATCCCTGCAGGTCCTCTCAGTGGAGGGAATACACAGACACCATCTTGACTTACAATGGCATGAACTTGAAATGACAGACAGGAGCTAAAGGTGTTATTTTGATCTGAACAGAAGAGCTGCTTAGTTCAAAGGTAATTGGCAGGATGCGGAGGGCTGATTCAATTGCAGGTCAAAGCCAAACCTATGTTTCAAAATATCATTTGTCCTTTAAAAGATTCAGGCAGAGAGATTTTACTGTGGTAAAAAAAAAAATGAGGGTAGCTGAAATTTACTGAGCACTGAAACGCTAAAAAATTAAAAGACCATATTTAGGTACTACCGATTGGATTTTCACCCCAGAAAATGAATACCAGGAACATACATTTTCTTTGTATATTTTTTATTATCAGAAAGACTGCAAGCAGAGTCTTGTAAAAATGGATTACAGACAATGCAGATGTTTGTATATGGAAAATAACAAATTACCAATCTAGGTTGTGTAAATGAAATAAAATGAATGAACGCAAAATTTTCACTTGAATCTCAGACATTGTAACATGGGGTGATTTTAATGCATTTCTGTAAATGGTAGAAATAAGAAAGAAGTTCCTTGGATTTGAGAATTCAAAGAGGAGGCACAAAACAGAATTAAAGTGTATTGATCTACGATTTGATGCCAGATGCACTGCAATAGAATTCCTTCTAAACGCAAATTCATTGTGTTCAAAGGGCTAAATTGTAGGATGGTCTTTATAGTCTGGGCTTAAAATAAAGGCAGATCTGAGATTTGTACCCAGGTTGACTCACTATATAAACCCTGTTCTTTACAAACCATACTGCCCTCACTGAAGGGAAAAGGAGTTCTTAGCAGGCACAAAATACTTGAAAAGCCAATTAATCCTAATTTTATTCTATTGCACTAATATGTTTTCATTGAACAAAATATATTGAAAACTTAAAGGAGGAATCACAAAAAAGAAAATGCATGCCCAAGTTCATCCCTTTATGAAATGCACCTTTGGTTCTTTATCACGTATCTGTTTTCCTATCTATCCACCCATTTATCAATCTTTCATCTATCCATTTACATATGTGTGCATGTATTTACATATGTCTGTATATCAATATTTACATGAATACTATCTTTTATGTACACTTGTAATCGTCATTCTGCTTGTTATCTTACTTCAGGTGGTATGATAAACATTTCAAATTTGTTGACTACATACACTTCAAAACATTGTTACAAATGGCTGCAAAATATCTATGGAATTGCTGAAAACATCATTTATATAATTTTTTTCAGACAATGTTAGCACCCCCTCCAAAATTGTATTAGGATCAGGATAAAACTGAGTTTCATATATTGCAATAAATGTTCTCTCTCTTTCCCAACCTTTGCACTTAATTTGCTTAAAAAAAAAACAGACTGCAGAATCCCTGAGTCTGAATTGTTCTATTGCCTCACTGTGCTGTATCGCATATGTTTCTTCGTTTGCTGTGCTGCCCACAGATTGGCAGTTCAAGCTGCCCAGAGGCTTGGTGAGATTCAGGAGAGACCTTTCCTGAGAACACGTGATGAATGTGTGGTGTACACTCACGGGAAGGACGTGGTGTCTGCTCTCATGTTTCGTAAGGTTAGAGATCATTCGTGATATTACCTAGATCAGCTATCTCATTATGGGTTGCAAAAAAGTGATCTGATTTCGTCACCTTTTCATGTCATTAAGTTGCTCTATTTCTGTAGAGGGGAACTTTACCTACTTTGCCATGTGGTTATTTTAAATTCTTGCAGGAAAGTCATTTCCACCATATAACATTTTTCAAAATAATGATTCGGATCTCCAGCATGATGAGAAAATGATAAGTATCTATCTGCTATCTCTCTGTCTATCACATTATTGTGAATGTATACATTCAAACATTTGTCTGTATTCAGTACATTACACTTGTTATTTGTGAATACATTGCTCAAACTGATCGATGGTTGACTAGTAGGAGCTTCAACATGGTCCCAGGGTCCTTTTGACGTTATCCCTTTTATCTCTGAGATCTTGCTTGCTTCCTGAAATGACAAAATAGTTTAGACTCATCTTGTACATTCCCTTCCCTGTGTCTAGAACTAGACATATCGCCAAGAAGTCTTTGTTTAATGTGAAATAATAATAAAAGTCAGCAATACGGCTGTTTGAGGTGCTCAATGGGTTGTCATAGTTTTAATTTTTTTTTTAATGGAGAGGGCAAGGAAATGTGTTTTTTTCCTTCTTTCTTTAATGTAATAAAGTATGATTTCATGGTGATACTTTCAATGCAGAATCAGAACACCAGTTTTAAAATTTTTTCTTTTTGAAATATCATTCCATCAGTCTTACACTTGCACTCCCTTTTACCACATTTTAGTTTCTAGTCTCAATGAGATGAATACAATACCCATTAGCTTTCTCCCATAACGCACATGATAGAGTCTTGGATTAAAACTGTCAACAAGACCATCAATCACACGTTCTCAGAAAGCAGTATAAGCATTTTGTGGTAGTTTTTGTTTGCTGTTAAGGTGTATTCCATGAACAGATGTACAGTGATATTACGTGTGTGCAAGATCACTGGCATAGTTTCCCTTTGGGTGGGCATGCTGCCAACTATAAACAGCTGGGTGTATTTTTTTATTGTGCCAGTAATTATTAGGTTTTTTTAACTTAATTTTTGTAATTTATGTGTATCCAAAGTCAAATCTGCAAAACAATTATATTCAATACTTTCTGGCTTCTGTTGTGACTTCCATTCTGTTCTTTCCTTCTTCCAATGGATTTTTATTGTTTTTTGATAGAAACGTAGACCTTTAAGTCTTCTGTCAGTTCACAATATCTTTTTTGAACTTCTATTATTTCTATATATTTCCCTTAATTCTTCTTGTGTCTTTATTTTTTAATGCTTATCATTTTCCTCTTTCTCATTTTGTATTTATTTTAGAACATTTTGTTCATTGTGCTTATCCATTCTTCTGTTCTTCTAGTTTATTTTTTGTTATATCTTTTTATATATTATATAAATAATTTAAATTTATTATATACACTTTCATTTCTGTCTGTTTCTGTGTTCTCTGGGCTCTCCTTTCCATTTTTCTGTTTGCCTGGTTACATTTCTTATCTTTCCTAAATAGGATTTTTTTTCAGTGCTGTCCTACCTTCTAGTGTTTTTTAAAACATTTTAGCACATTTAAAAAGCGTTATTTCACAGCTTTCTCTAGTTTTGGGGGCCATGCTTTTCTGGCATTCTTTCATTTGCCTATAAACAGATCTTCCTTCTCAATTTCTTTTCTTAGAAACATTTAATATGGAGTTTGACTGTAAGCCTTCTCAATTGCATATGTTTAAGTGATGTGGGGTTCCCCCTAAAATCTTAGAAAAGGTGATAGCAGATAATGATAGTGCTCTACCAGACGCTTTCAGAACCCCACTTTCCCATTCCCGTGCGTCCCAGTATCAGTGTGATTTGGCTCTAGACAGCCGCACCTGCACCCCCTTCTCAGAGGCTCTTACCTCACGTCGTATGATTTATTGTAAATGTATGCTGAGCTCTTGCGTGTCAGGTGGTAGTCCTTAAGGACCAGACCTGGCATGCCCTACTACAGATCATCCTTCTATCCCATTCACCTCGGGCAAGGGAGTAGAGAGCTTTAAGATTTTGACAGAGCACAGAGGAGGTAAAAGTGATAATATACAAAATAACCCAGATATATACTTTTATCTTCATCATTGTTTTTTGAAAGAGAGCACAGCATTTCAACTTTTCCTGACTCATATCTCTGGCATGTTTTTAATCAGCCACATGGTAACACTCCATAACCTCACTGGGTGCTTGATTACCAAAACACACACATACTTACCAAAGAAAATAGTGACTTAATTAGGGATAATTGACCTTTTATATACATTTTAGAGGATAAGTGAAGCACATTGAAGACTTATTTATTGATGCCATGTGGCACTTCTTCACAGTGACACTCAAGTTATGTCAGACAAGGCTAATCAAAAGCAAATAACTCATCAAAAGCTCTTCCATTCTAAGATGCTGTGATTTTAATTCTGGAATGTTTTAGGTACTTCATTAGACCCGAAAGTCCTTTAGACATTCTTCTGTTCAAAGCATGCCAAGTTTCTAGTTAAATCAGCCTGCAACCGTTATCCATAATTTTCAGATCACTAGTGCTATTGTAATGCTTACTATCTCTTTATTAGTTTACTAAATATATGTCTTCAATAGTAGTTGCACAGCTACTGTCAGATTCTGCACTAAAAATTGCAAAGGCAACAGACTCTGCACCTGCTCTCCAAGAGCTATGCACCTTGCCTTTGAGATCTGATTTGCACACAACGAAATCTGTCCACACAGGAAATGTGCAGGAAGTAGACATTTGGAAAAGATTTTGGGTGGCTCAGAGCATGGCTGAAAGCCTAGGCACTTGGAAGACCCAGACTCAGAGAAGAGATCAAAGAAGGACTCTCAGGTCTGACCTGCAATCCAAAACCACAGCACAGGGGCCCGTCCAGGGAGGATCCCGCTGCTGATGCACTTTTGCAGCTGCTTCCCTAGAGAGAATGCCTCTTCAGATCAAACAAACAAGCAAACAAGCAGCAGCAGCTAGCTCTCTCCTCCCTGCTCTCCTGCTTTCAGGTGGGGGAAGGTAACTGACTGGAGAAGCGCTATTTTAGGCAGGTGCCTAGGTCATGCATGCACCCAAGCTGTCAGGGGGTGTTGCATTCCTAGGGGGAGGCAGGCTCCAGAGCTGGACGTTAGGGAACTCTCCAAACATCAGTATATGGTTCTTATATTATGGAGACACCAAAGCAAACAGTATCCACTACATACATGCAGCATGCCGAAACAAAGTGCTAGGTAACTTGGAAGAATCTGTTGAAAGGCTTTCTGATCAGTAAAAATTAAAATAAAAATACCTAGATCCAGATATAAGTCATAGTGAATGTGTCATTCTAATGGTACAAAGTTACTTGTTCTATGGCTTCCTCCAGGAATGGATGCATGTTCCTCATACCCTAATAATTTTTCAATTTTTATCAATATTGGAAATGATCTATAGAAAATTATATGATTAATATTATACATTATATGCGGTATATTTATATATTGTATATGTCATATGACAATATGTTATATGTAGAATATTTTATATATTTTTCTAAATCTAACACCGTACAACAGCATTAAAAGCTTTCATAATCTTCTCTTTTTCTGTCTTTCTGATACTCTGTCACTCTCTTCCATGTATTTATGCTCTAACTTAACCTATTTTCTGAAATGGCATACAGTTTTAAAATCCTGTGCCATTAATTTTTATTTATGTATTTATTTTTAGACAGAAGAGAATGGAAGGAGAAAGAGATGGGGAGAAACATGAATATGTGGTTGCATCTCACATGGCCCACCTGGGGGCCTGGCCTGCAACCCAGGCATGTGCCCTGACTGGGAATCGAACTGGTGACCCTTTGGTTCACAGCCCGCGCTCAATCCACTGAGCTATACCAGCCAGGGCTTGTGCCATTAATTTTTGCTTGTGGTTTTACCTTGACCTAGACGATTCTTCCCCCTAGCGACCTCCTAAGAGATATAACTGATAGGTTAAGACATAGCAGCGGTGTCACTTTTTCTGTGAGCCCTTTGCCAAGTTTTCCAGAAGAGAAAACAGATGCTCTCTGGTTTTTATATACTAGCAACACATTTTACAATAGTTTCCGAGCTGAGTTTCCTTGAAAGAGACTAAGGTCTTCAGGGCCTGGGATTGGATCTTACACTTCTTTGTATGGGTTTATAAGTGCAAAGGTGCCTAAAAAAATGTAAGTATTGGCTAAATATTTATTAAATTCAGTATTATTAGTAAGGAGAAGCATATAATTAAAAATATTCTTGCATCTTCTGGCTCTTTAAATCATGCCCAAATTCTAAGGTGGTACTGCTTCCTTACAATTGTGTGAAATTTGCCAGTAATACAGGGTCACGCAGAAGTAAGGCATGCTCGAGTGTAGTTGGTAGGGTAAGAATATGGGTGTAATAATTTATAGTTTCAATTTGAACATTTCACCTAAAATGTCATATGGTGTGCTTGAGTGTGATATTGTTATGTTACAGAATGACATGCTTATGATTTCATAATATGAGGTTTTGTAATAAAAAAGGGGGCATTGTTTGTGCTGGACCCTGTATATGGGAAAGAGAACTTTCATAACTACAAAATAACAGTGTGATTTTTAAGATGCACTACCTTTGAAGTGGAAAAAATCAGTAATATTAAATTGCCAAAAATGCAAATTAATCCCTTATTGACTGTAACTGTGCGTCTTTATATAGATATCACACACATTGGGTATGTTAAATGCTCCTTTTTGTTTTCATTCGGTGTGTGCAGATATTGAATTAGAACTCTACACAAAGTAAAGGGAATTTGTTGGACTAGAAGACTAAATTTCAGAAGGATTATTATCTCAACATATACCAGGTTTGTTTGGGAGCAAAAGTGAATTTTATCCTTTTCCCCCCAAGAGTTACATCTAAGTAACTCTTGTGTGTTTCTTCCCCTGTTATCTTTTATCTTTTAATGTGCTGGCCTGCATCGTTAAACTGTCAGGCTCCTCGTGAATATTTGCCAGTACATGATGGCACGTGTTGGCTTCTAGCATTCAGCCAAAGACTGTTGCATTCGCTTTCATTCAAAATAACAGTAACTACCATTTAGTAAGCAGGCAGGGAAAGCCAGATACTTTGACAAACAAGTTACATGCATGAACTGATTCACTGCTTGAAACAACGTTACAAAAATCATTGCTCTGATACCATTTTAACCCACGAGGAGACTGATAGAGGAAGTTGTTCTATTATAGACAGACTAAGGGCTCAAACCAGGTTGCTACTGGGTATGCATAACTCCAAAACCTCGCTGTTTTCTTATATTATCACTCATGGAAAAAAAACAAACCAAAACAAAACAAACCATCATCCGAACAAGCTCTTGCAAGCCTCATTAGATTCGGATTTCTGTGTAAGCCTCTCTAGTAGCTGAAATCCAGTGTGACCATAACAGGTGTGCTTCTACTCAAGTAAATTACTGCTCACCTAACCACCTGCCTCAGCTGACCCTCCCCGTTGACAGCTTGCGTGGCCACGTCCACCCGGTCACCCACTGCAGTGGCTCCCTGCCCCTATAGGATGCCAAAGGACAAAAGATATGTCATTCCAGATAGGAAGTCAGGCTGCAGAGTTAGCAATAAAACCTATTATCTGTTAACAAACAAAATCTTTTTCCTTAAGCTCTTGGAACAGAATAATTGATGCATCAAAGCAACTGAAAGCTGACTTCTGATCCTCACACAGTGGCGTGGCTGGTTTCAGACCTACTTCCCGTAGTAAATATGGTACAACTGGAAAACACTTATGAGCAGACGGTTATTATCCAGTGGATCCTGCAGGACTGCAAGTCTTAAAAGAACTGAAGTAAGCTCCACGTTTTCCACATTTACTGCCGTTTTTTGCCTGGGAGTATTTTCTAAATGATGATGCAGAGAAATAAAGTAAGAAAAAAAAATCTCTCTAAATGGGGAAACCAGAGAGTAGAGTCTGGAATTGCTAAGGCAGCTGGATTTTGAAAGACATAGTACTGGAGAGGATTTCAAGATTTACTAGAAGGCGGCTGTACAATATTGTATAAGGTACGATAATTAAGAAAGTGTGATTATTGGCATAAAGATAGAAAAATGGCTCAAAGGAATAGATCAGAGAGTCCAGTAATGGATTCACAAATATATGGTCAGTTTTAATTTTAGGCAATTACATCATAAACATGGCTAGTTAATTTTAATTTTGGACAATAGCACCAAAGAAATCAATGAGGAAAGAAAATGATTTTCAACAAATGGTATAACGCTGGATGTTTTATGGAGAGAATGAAATTTAATTTCTAACTGGCACCAAACAAAATAAAATTTCTAGAGATAAATTTTTGACCTAGATGTGAGAGCTAGAATATTGAAGCTTTAGAAGGAGGCCTGGGAGAATAATTTATCAAACCGTGGCAAGCAAGGATTTGTCATGACCCAAAAGGCACTGTGATGGGTTGAACTGTGTCCCCTTTCCCAAAATTCATATGTTGAAGCCCTAATCACCAGTAACACAGACTGTGACCTGATTGGAGAAATAGAGTTTTGCAGATTTAATCATTTACATGAAGATGAGGTTATTAGACTGGGCCCTAATCCAAAATTATTGGTGTCATAAGAAGGGGAAGTAGGGAGAAGACAGCCATCTACAAAGCGAGGAGAGCCGCCTCAGAAGAAATTAGCACCTTTGACACCTTATCTCAAACTTTCAGCTTCCAGAACTGCGGGACAATCCATTTCTCCCCTTTAAACCATCCAGTTTGTGGTACTTCATTATGCCAGCCCTAGCAAACGAGTAGAGTTACTAATCATAAAAGGAAAACAATTATAAATTGGACCTTGCATCACAATGGAAAACATTTTTTCCTCAGCAAGAGACACCATTAAGAAAGGGGAAATGAGAACAGCAGACTGCAAGAAAACCTTGATACATATGTATCATACATCTGTGTAACGCAGGTGTCATGCAAAATATATAAAGAATGCTTACACATCATAAAAATCAGGTTACCCAAGTTCAAAGGGTACAACAGCCTTCAACTGATACTCTACACATAAAAATAGGTCAGCGTGCCAAATACAAAAATATGTACAGCTCAGAAATCAGTAATCATGATGAAAATGCAAGTTAAAACCACAAGGAGATGCCACCTCACCTTCACTAGAATTGGTGAAATTAAACATGCACACACACTCACACACACACACACACTCGCACTGACAATATTCATTGTTTGGAAGGATATGGAGCAGACATAGATCTCAAAAATTGCAAATAGTTATTTAAAATAATGGAACTTCTTGTAAATGCCATTGTTCAGTTATAGATTAATGGATAGTACAGAGAGCCCAGAAATAAACCCACACCTTTATGGTCAATTGATACATGACGAAGGCGTGAAGAGCATCCGATGGAGTAAAGACAGATAAATGGCGTTGGGGAAATTGGGCAGGTACATGCAAAAAATTGAAACTAGACCACTAACTTATACCATACACAAGAATAAACTCAAAGTGGATAAAAAACTTAAACGTAAGTCATGGAATCATAAAAGGCCTACAAGAAACCAGGCAATAAAACCTCAGACATCACTCATAGCAACCGTGTTGCCACTATATCTCTTAGGGACAGACATTTTAGTCGTTGTCCATGTTGCGGTGACGCTATTGACCCTGAGGGCCCTTGTATTGGCCTATATCAGCACTAACATGTGGAGGTCTAATATTAGAATTTAAAGTGTGAAATTAAGTAAATTATAAATTACATAACATTAGCAATGAACAGGGGGTTTGGTAAGAAGAGGTTAAAATTTCAAATGGGATGCCTTCTCTACTCCTAGGGGGCATTACATGGCACAAGGATTTTGATTGATCGTTTCACTAAAACATGACCTTGGTATCCTTTTATTGAGCTGACAACCTTCTGTATAACCAAGAGTGACTCAAAATATTGAAATATTTATAGAGCATGGTAAAGCAGACTCTAGAAAAGTGATATATTTAGATAGTTTCTATGTATGTACATTTATGTATATGTTTATATGAACATCTAAATCCATACCCATATATTTATATATAATTTTCCATGACTTAAAAATCAGGTGAAGAAGAAAGAGCAGATCAAAGGTAAAAATGTCCTATGATTTTTTTGGCATTGAGCAAATTTATTTACTTCTCATTCTTAACGCATTTTGGCTTGGAGTAGATACAGCAATCTGCCTATAATAGTTCAATGGTTGATTCTTGATCAATCTGTATTTCAGTACTGGTTATATGTGTACAGACTTACACACTTCAATAGTATTTACCATCAAGGGTGCACTTGAAAAATGATTTGTCTGTATATTCAGGAACTCCTGTTTGTAGGCTGCTGAAGATAACAGGATTTTTCCCCAGATATGTTCAAGGACCACAGAGCCTACTGGCGCTTTAACTGATGTTTAGCAATTATTCTCATATACGCCTGATAAAAATCTGTAGAGAGTTTGATGAACTATACTGTACCAAATATAAACTAACTTTTTGGATAAGTTTTGGTAGCAAAGCGAAGCTCAAGGATCACTCACGGTTTTAGCTGGCAGGTGTTTGCAAAGAAAGGGTCATTTACATCTGCTAAGGCACCAACACCTGTTTCCACTTAAATCACTGGGAGAAGGGTGTAAGAAGGTGAATTCCTTAAACTTCCTAATGACTTCCAGGTGGTAAAAAAGAAACAGCATAGAATTCTATAGAAAGTTGTCTGTGGTCTACTGAATTTTTCTATTTTTAGGAGTCCTAAGTCTCAAAAATTACATTACGTTTTCTATATCTCTGTGGTGAAGGAAATGTTAAAACGTTCATTTTGATGGTTTGAAAATCACCCTCTGCTTTACTTTAGTTTTTCAGACTTAAATACTTATGCATTTTATGAATGAAATACAACTATACGTTTATTTTCAATGAATCCTCTTATATATGCCTTCAGATTCTATTCTGATTAATTGGAAAGCTATTGGACTTTATGCAGTGAACAAGAAATCCCATATGGAACTTTAAAATATATTCACTACTTCTATCATTTCTTCTGTCTGCTCTGCTATCTAATAATTATAGAAACCAACTAGAAAAGAACCCAAGGTCATAGTGTTCAAATTTTTCATCTTATACATGGAACATGTAAAAGGAAAAAATTTAGCAGAAGAAAAAAGTGATGCTTTATGTGTCTTGGCTTGGTCCTATGCTTGTATTATTACAACTCGGTGCTTCTGACTTGCCATTCTATACATTCTTACAAATTTAAACCACCAATTCTGCATAGATATTCACAGTGCAGCTTAAACATATACTCATGCACTTCACTAAGGGTCTGATGTTAAATTTTGAAAGAAAGACATTTTGTATTGCCTAATTTTCACAAAATGAGAGTAGGGGAAATTAATGAGTAGGGTCTCTGGAGAAGAATTTAATGTTTATACATACCCATTTAGTTCTTTAGTTTAAGCTTATAATATCGATTCTGGAGTGAATCCTGGGTTAGGCAACTAAATATGTGTGTTCGGAGTGTGGGGGTTGCTTTGAATTGAAGGAACTATGCCAAGAATAGGAGGCATATAGGCCCCATTTTTTTTTTATCCTCACCTGAGGTTATTTTTTCATTGCTTTTAGAGAAAGGGGAAGGTGGAGGTAGGGGAAGAAGAGAGAGAGAGGGAAAGAAAAAGAAAAGAGAGAGAGAGAGAGAGAGAGGGAGAATAACAGAGAAATATCGACCAGCTACTTTCTTTTACATGCCCCAACCAGGGATCTAAGCAACCCAGGTATGTGCTCTGACTGGGAATCGAACCCATGACCGTTTGGTCTACAGAATGATGCTCCAACAAACTGAGCCACACCAGCCAGGGCTGGGCCACTTTTGAAGAAACTGTTTATATGTATGAGACATTCAGAAAGTGTCTCCATACACAGACCCTGTCTGATCTCCTAGCATCACTGTTAGTACGGGTGTCTCTGAGGACACCGGGCACCTTATGTGGCCACTCGTCTTCAGTAAGCTTTCTCTCTGTTGTTTCCCTGAACTTCTGACAACAGATTCAATGGAGGTATTTTCACAGAGCAAAATGGAGAAACGCTTAACCATCCAACAGGTACTACAGCTTATCACTTTTCTCCCTAACCTATCACAGTGGCTGTGCTAATAATGTGCTTTGAAATTCACACTCATAAGAGTTATTATTTCTGATAAAGATTACCAATGGGATACCATGACCTGAGTTATTTTTCCTTTTTCTGCCTGTCATAGGTTATATATTTGGCATAAGATCCCCTAGGTTCATCTGCCCTCTGATACAGCAAGTACTTTGATGGAATGCATGCTTGATCACAGGTTATTGATCAGTAATGGGTCTCCAACCACTATCTTAGAAAGCATAGAAAAGCCAGTTTAATCAGACCCAGAGTAGATCAGGTGGTTAAAAGATGCAACTTACTTGATTTGACAAATGAATTTTGCATGTTTGATGCTTCATTTCATAAAATCAGAAATATAGGATATTAAAATATTGGCTACAACTCAGGACAATTGCTTTGAGTTGATCTTTGGCCAAGTCATTTTCAATCTTTATGGGGAAACTCAATGGCTGCCTTTGGAAATCATGCTATTCATTTTAATCTAAAGTCTAAGTTTTGAGTTTTGAACTCAGATATGGATTTAAGTCCAAGTTTTTCTTTTTCCTTTTTTTTTTTCCGCTAAGAGCTGGTTCAGTGAACGTTCTGTCTCTCTCCACATTGGTGAAGAGGGATACATAAAACAGCCTACATCTTTGAAAGGCTGTGTAGGTTAAATGAGACAAACCATGTGAGTTTTAGTTATCGTCTGCATTATCATGGCTTTGATGATTCGGTACTAAACATCTTCAATCTGATAGTTTGGTCATGTCGAGATGCTGTGGTTTGGGAATTCCTCCGTTATCCATACCCATGTCCATATGCATGCCCATCTGCATATACATTCACCAGGCACATTTTATTCCAAACACAAGCAGTCTTGGGTTAGTTTCCACTCCTCTTTTATCACCCAACCCATCAATACTTCTAAGATACTGTAAGATTAAATAAGTAAATACATAGTGTTTATTTATTCAACAAATACCTGAGTGCCTACTGAACTTTAGAACCTTGCCAATACTGAGTGCATACTTTAATAAGTTATACATAAATACATAAATGTGAATAACTTCATAATAAATTAATGGAAATAGAAAACAGGTATGTCAGAAAGATGGGGATGTAGGATTCAGATTCAAAACTATGCATTTTTTGGAATATGTGCATAGGAGAATATATTTTATGTTTTACCTTGTTTAGGTCTCTTAAAATTCTCTGTAATGTAAGTTTTATCAATTTCATTCACCAGGAGAGGCTCAGAGAAACTGAGTTAACTGTCAACAATTAGATTTTTGAACTTGGAGTCAGAATTTAAACTCAAGAACTTTAAATTTTAAGTGTATAGGTTTTGAATGTGTGACCTCTTAAACTAATATAGGAAATTGAAATATGTCATCCTTACTAAGTGTAAACTGAGTAACAGGCAATCACCTGCATACACAATGGAAAGCCACAAAGTTGGATTATTTAGAGAAACAAACTGGAGAGTTCAAAGAAGTATTTAGATTTATATGATTTCCTATAGACTAAAAGCTTGAACATCAGAATTTGGACAGAATAAGAAATCAGACAACTGGAATTTCTTTGCAAACAAAAATATAAATAGGAAACAAAACAAAATAGAATCATGTCTATTGTTGAGAAAGACTCTCTTTGAAATATTTATTCTCTCTGTAGAGACAGAACAGTCTTAGACATGGAACTTGGGTGGGCCATGGTCAGGTCAGCCACTGGGGCACCTCCAATTCATAAAATGACTCAGCAACATACAGAAGGTGTGAGTATGCAACTATGGCCTGTAAATATTTTCTTACATGGGAATAGTGTAGACACTTGGGTACTGACATATCCCCCCAACCGTCTAGTAGCCAAATGTGGTATGAAAAGCAAAGGTGAGGGACTACTTCCGGGCTCTCTCACCTGTGGCTAAAGATTCCATGAGGACGCCCAGATCAGAGAGAATTGAACGTGCTGTTATGGAGACTAAAGGCAAACAACAGCGAGCCTCGTCCACTTCTAATATACTTCATGGTACGTGCATCTTCTGCCCCTCTTGTCTGCTACGCTGGTAGTTACCCAAAATGAGGACTGTTGTCTTTGGCTTCAGTCCTTAAACCAGGAAGAGCCTGGGACCATTGTGGCGGAGCCAATTGTGTTTGGTTTCAGGCCCTGTCAATCACTGCTTTAGTGACCTCCTGAGTTTTGATCATTAAAAGTCGCTCGCTGCATCTTAGATAGTCCAGAAAATCTACTTTGGTTTTCTGCTGAGATCTGTCCTCACTGAACAGAATCCCTTATCTGCACACTTTTGCTCCTTGCATTTGCATTGAAATGGGCCGGCGCCATGTCCCAAATCCCATACGGTCCCTCTGTGCACAGTCAATTATACTGAAAAAGCTAATTTGTGTTAAGTTTTTAATGGGCCATTTTACTGCCCTTCAGAGACATTATATTTATCTACAGTACAATCCCAAGTAACGTGGTCAACCTGAAAGAATTCCAGTACCATTGGAGGCTAAGACTCATGAAAGCATTTCACAGAATGAACCACGCTTATTAACGCTCCTAAATCTCTCAGAAACGGTGGAGGAGAGAGGCATTTATAGAGAGAGTTTCAGAAGGAAGTGGATGATATAATTGTTACTGCTAGGTCATTAAAGATAATAAGTGCTCAGAGATTTCACATTAGCCTGGTTCCTCTCTTGCTATCAGTGCCAATACGTTGAGTCATCTCATTTCAACCCCCAACCAGGATCCTTCGGGCTTCAACGCCTTCACTGTAGACTACTCCCTTTGGTTGCTCTGCCTTTTCTCTTTCTTGTGAAACTGTGTTCATTCTTTATAGCCCAGTTAAAATATCTCTCACGTCCTCTTTATTCTCGGGAAAACTTCCCTTTACCTGCTTGTTTTTCTTATAGTTTGGTTCACAAGGTAAATAGAGCTGCTATCACATTATACAATATTTCCTGATTATTTTATTTTCCCCACCAGACCCAAACTATTTATTAGTTGTAAGTATTCCATGTTGAATTTTTTATTCTTCTTTGTGACTTAGCATGGTGCCGGGGGGGCATAATATAGGGAAATGAGTGAATGAATGAACGGATAAATATAAGACCTTACAAAGATGTAAAATGCTAACGAAAAGAGGAAGGAACCTGTAGTGGGTATAATAACCAAGTTACTATGACGAGAAATTTTTTCTGTCAACTTGCCAGCACCACAGGGCACCCAGATATTTGGGGAAACACGCCTGGGTGTGTCTGTGAGGTTGTTTCCAGATGAGATCAGCATTTGACTTGCAAGACTGATAAAGCAGATCACACTCCCTGGTCTGGGTGAGCATCCTCCAGTCTGCGGAGGGCCTGAATAGAACCCAGAGGCCAGGGACGGGAGAATTTGCTCTCTGCCTGGCTGCTTGAGCCCAGATGTTGGTCTTCTCCTGCCCTCAGACTGACACTGAATAATGAGTTATTGTCTTCATTGATTTGGGTGGCTCTGACAAATGCCATATGCCTGGTAGGTTAAATAACAGGCATTTATGTCTCACATTTCTGGAGGCTAGCACGTCCAAGAGAAGGTGCCTGCAGATTTGACGCCTGGTGAGAGCCCTCTTCCTAATTTTCAGACCCCTCCTTCTTTCTGTATTCTCATTTGGGGCAGAGAGAAGGCTCTGGTGTCTTGCTCTTCTGTTGAGGTTCGAATCCCGTCACGGAGGTTCCACCCTCGTGGCCTTATCTAAACCTAATTTCTTCCTGAAGGTCCCATAGCCAAATGACTTCATATCGGGGATTAGGGCTTCAATATATGAACTGGGGTGGGGGACTAACATTTGGTGTATAGCACTTACTTAAAGCAAAATATCCTATTTCTGCCGTAGAGATTTATAAATATCAACATTAAGACAGGTTCATAAGTTCTGACATTGGGATAAGAACTTGCCATGTGCCCGATCTTGTGGAGTCCTGTACTTTGAGGATGAGGTGTTTGTTCCTCATGTCAAGAAAATGAGGTACCCTGACTGCATGTTTCAACTAAGGAAGATGGCAGTGGCATTCAGTAGACTTTCATAAGAAGAAAGAGTTGAGGCAAGAAAGGAATTTGTAAGGCTAATTGCTACTAATTTATGTCCCATTCCTTTCTACCTCACTAACACATCCGGAGAAGATTTTGCTTCAAAGAAACTTGAGCACAAAAACTATTTGAAAAATAATATTAGTTAATGAGTCAGCAACCTACCAGGTTGTATGGTAATTTTCCACCAGTCTTTCTTTTTTACGGTTCTTTTTTTTGTTGTCGTTAACTTTTGATCAAACAACGTTCTTAATCTTTTCTTCATTTTGGGAACATCTGCTGCTTAATTACTCCCATTTTCATTATTACTTTAGTTACTTCAAGAGAAGATGAGGCATTTTAATTGTAACTACGAAGCGATCATTCTCCACATGTAGGTACAAAAGAAGATTGTGTTAAAATCTGCAAGCAATAGTAAAGGGAAGGCGTTCTCTATTATGAAATTTAGAGCTTTTTGTATCTTGTGTAGCATATTAAGATTAAATTAATATTACTGTAAAGAACACGTTGGGCCTAAAAGTTATAGTTCAGGTTAAAACACAAAACAAAACCGAAACTCTAATTGTTGTTTCTTGTTGTACTATGTATGTAAACATATTACAGTCAGTAAAAATGTCTCCATTCCTGGAGGTGGAAGGCCTTTTATTCCAATATGTTTTGTAGTCCATGAGGATCAACTGATCATGAACCTGTGTCACATTCCAACATACTGTTTGTGTATAAGATACTTGAGTAGAATCACTATAATCAAATCTCTGAAATTTGCTTTCTAAGGTTACCTTTTCAATTATTTTCTTCTGTTTGTCTAATTTAGCATGGCAGAACAAGAACCTAGATTCCTAATGATTTTTAATTTGGCTTTTTAAAAACACATGAAAGGCTTTATTTCTAATGGTATGCTGCAGGTTTCTGCTATATTTTTAAAAATTCTGATACGCATATACTAGGAATCTGTGCAGGATCCAGGTCGGTCAGCTCTTTACTTCCATGTAGATATAATTTCTCAGCCAGCCAGCTAGACATCTTGCTAATTATGCAGTTTAGCTGCAGAATATGAATAGATGGCTTTTAGGATTGTGGTGACCCTCAGGAATGGTGTTTCTGATGATCACACAAATCCTTGGAATTTTTCCTCTTCTACCCTTTCTGTGCCCGTGAATAAGCACAGCTGTGGTTATTACAGCATTGGGAAAAAAATAATGCTCTAATACTAGCCCAGCTGATCCTAGGAATTAAGTAACGCCTGCTTTGCAGTGGAACTAGCTGCTAGGGAGTCAGGAATTCTCTTTGCAGATTTCCCAACAGCCACAACCTCGAAGATCAAGCAAGACAGGCAAAATCATAGAACCATGATGTTTGAGGAGGTCTTATGGTGTAAAAATACAAAAAATGGGGAATGACATGTTTTTCTTTATTCCTCCAACTCAGTACAGCTAAACATCCCTGGACATTATCTTTAAGACAAACATTAGGTTATTCTGAACAGGCGGCCCGGTTAGGGAGGCCGGGAGGCAAGGAACAACATGGTATTCAGTTGCATGAGTTTTCATTTTGCCTCACATATTCTACAGTTGAAACTGAGGAAGCTAGCTATTCAGAAAAACCAACATGGGCAGACCAAAACAAAACAGGGCAAAAAAACTCAGCCCCAACAATAGCTTCCTCCTCCTAGCCCCAAGATTAGACACAAAGCAAAGATATCCATGCTCACCACTCTCATTTAACGTGGTGCTGGAAGTTCTACTGGGCCCGATAAGGAAACTCCAGGAAATAAATCATACACGAGATCTGTCCAGAAAGTACCTAGCCATGTACTGTGAAACACAGAGACATTTATTGAAGAAGATACAAGAAACACTGTACAGCCCTGGCTGGTATAGCTCAGTGGATTGAGCGCGGGCTGGAAACCAGACGCTCCTGGTTCGATTCCCTGTCAGGGCCCTTTTTACTGACTGGGTTGCGGGCCAGGTCCCCTGTGAGGGCCATGTGAGAGGCAACCATACATTGCTGTTTCTCTCCCTCTTTCTCTCTCTTTCTCCCTCCCTTCCCCTCTCTCTAAAAATAAATAAATAAAATCTTAAAAAAGAAAAGAAACACTGTACAGAGGACAGTGATGCCTCAGTCCCCTTCAAAGTAGACACACTGGGAACTTGCACAGTTCTCTTAATCACCTTCAGCTGCCCCGTCTTATTTTCCTGAATTGCACTGATGGTCTGAAATCTCTTCCCTTTCAAAAGTGATTTTATTTTTGGGAAAAGCCAGAAGTCTCAGGGAACCAAATATGGGCTGTAGTGGGGCTGAGACATCTGAGTGATGTGATGTTTCACCTAAAAACTCCACATGAGACATGATGCATGAGCGGATGCATTGTCATGACGAAGCTGCCAATCACTAGTTGCCCATAGCTGTGGCCTTCTGAATCATCTGAATAGTTTCCACAGAGGAATATTGAAGCTTAATGCAAAATCCAATGCAGGTTCATTGCTCTACTCGTTTAGTCAAGTTGAATGTGATGGCCACACAGTACACGTGCTCACTCATTGGCATCTACTCCCCCACACTGATGAGTACAGTGAAGTCATTGTTCACACACGCACATTCCAGTCCACTTTCCTCAGCTGCCAAGTTACCTCAATGTCGTGAAAACTGCTCTTGTTATATTAACAATGGCGGGACTTTTTTCGAGACAGAACTCATATACTGAGGTTGGCAAAGTAGGTTTACAGTTGTAATACAAATAAACAATGCAATAATTAATAAATAATCATACAAGAATAAACTCTGAGTTTCAAGTACTCACAACTGGAAACCTATGTTTTCCCACCCCTGTAGTTCAGAAAGGAACAAAACCAAATTCTCCCTATTTGAAAATAAACTTATTATCTAGTTAGATATCCCACAGAAGTTACAACAAAATCCTAGAACTTATACGTGGATTTATGAGTGTTGCAGGATGCAAGAACAGCTTTTAAAACAATTGTATTCTTATCTATAATTATTGAAAACATGGATGCAAAAATAATTAAAATACATTATTACTAACTATTGCTTAAAAAGAATAAATACTTAGGTGTTGATTTAATTTAATAAACATTTTTCTACAAGCCCTGTGTGCAGAAATTACAAACTGCTGACTTAAATAATTGAGGATATATTGTGTTCATGGATTAGGCTACTCAACAGAGGAAGGATGCTGATTCTCCCCAACTTTGCAGATTTGACACAGGTTCCGTTGAAATTTAAGCAAGATGTTTTTTGTAGCTATTGACAAGATTCTTCTGCAATTTTCTTGTAAATGCAAAAGAACTGGAATTGTTAAAAAAAAACTTCAAAAAAAGAAGTTGGAGGACTGAATCTGCTCAATTTCAAGACCTAGAGCTACAATAATCAAGACAATGTGATATTGGAGAAAGAATGAGAGAGAATAGATATACCAATGGAACAGAACAGAGAAACAAAAAGGCCAACTCACATATCATATATTTTTCACAAAGATGAAAAACAAATGGAAAAAAAGCTTTTTTTTTTTTTTAAACAAGTGGTGCTGGAGTAATTGAACGTCCATGGACAAAACAAAACCGAACAAAAACTCCCAAACCTAAAAACCTGAATATAAGTCTCATACCTAATATGAAAGCTAATTCAGTGTGGGTTATGAGTTAAATATAAAATAAAGAAATTATAAGGTTTTTAGAAAAAATTCCAGGAGAAATATATTGGCACCTAGGAACCCAAAAGGCTTGATACCCAAAGAAGTGTCCATAATTGAACAGTTGATGATTAAATTTCACAAAATTATAAACTTTTGCTCTGTGACATATTCTGCTATTAACAGAATAAAAATAGAAGCTACGCACTCAGAGAAAATATTGGCAAACCGCATATTTAGCATAGGACAGACTATATCCAGAAATATAAAAACTAAACAGGAAAAAAATTTTTTAAATTAACTTAGAAAATGAAAAAAAAGATGTGAAATGGTATTTTTCCAAAAATATAACAAAATGTACACATGGCAAATAAGCACACAAAAAGATGTCAACATTTTCACCATGTAAAAATTAAAATCATAATGAGATATCATTACATTCTTACCAGAATGGCTAGAAAAATAAACAATGAGAACTCCAAATGCCAGTAAGAATGTAGAGAAACTGGACTGTAATGTATTATGGGTAAGAATGGAAACTGGTACATTCACTCTGAAAAAAAGAACAGCTTGCAGGTTTCTTAAAGCTCAACATGCAGCATAACCAAGCAAATACAAAATATTTATCCCAGAAAATTTAAAACATATTGTCACTCAAAAAGTTGTACATGACTGTATATGGCATTCTTTGTCAGAATAACTAAAAACTAAAAACAACCCAAATGTCTTTAATGGGCGGCTAATCAAATGGTGGTAGATTCATTCCATAGAATAATACTCAGCCATAGAATAGGAATGAACTATTGATACAGGTAGCAATCTGGATGACTCACCAGAGCGTGATGCTGAGTGAAAAAAGCTGGTCCCCAAAGACTGCACGCTCAAAGATGATATTTTGCGGAATGGCCACAAAACAACAAAATTTTAAAAATGGAAAAAGAATGAATGAATGTCAGGTGTTAAGGGAATAGGAGTATCTGGAGGGAAGTGAGTATGGCTATAAAAGGTATACTTCTTACAGCTTCTTACAGCAACACATTTCTTAGGACTCATGTTAACCTATAATTATGGCAATAATTTAAAGATATTCCTCAGCAAAATATGAACAAATGGAATCTGAAAGTACATGAAAGGCATTATACACCATGACCAAGTGGAATTGATTCTAGGTTTGCAAGGCTGGTTCAACTTTTAAAAATCAATTGCTATAATGCATCACTTCAGGAGGCTAAAGAATAAAAACACATGATTATGTCAATAGATGTAGTAAAAGCACTTGACAAAATTCAACACCCATTCATGATGAAAATTTTCAGTAGATTAGGAAATGAGGGGAACTTTCTCAACTTGATAAGGACTTTCTAGGAAATATCTACAGCAAACATCATACTTAATGATGAGAAACTCAAAACTTTCCCACTAAGATCAGGTACAAGGCATTGATGTCCTCTCCCCACTGCTTTTCAACTCCATGAAGTTTTATTTCTTCTTTCCCAATCTGCTTTCCTTTTACATCCTTTTCTTGCTTTATTGCATTCACAACGATTTCTAGTATGATGTGGGAAAACTCTTAAGTTCTCATCATGAAGTAGTAAGAGATAATAAAGACATTACATATCAAAGCTTGTGAGATTAACCTCTATCAGGAAAATCATAACAGCCTAAACTTAGAGAAGAAAAAAGGCCAATATACTCAAGTTATTTAGCTAGAAATAAGGAACTCAAATATGTCAAAAGTAGTCAGAGAAAATAATACAGATAAAAGCAGAAATGAATGATGTCAGTAAACAGAGAGGCCATATAACCCCACCTATAATGAGTTATTTGAAAATATTAATGAAATTTAAAAATCTCTGGTGCCAATGCTTAAAAAAGAGAAAACAAAAAGAGTGATAAAGGACGAATAAACTATACTAGAAGTATAGTGGCATATACTTAGAGCAGAGAGAGTAGCGGCTGGGCAGAAATGGAACCTGTTGTGTAACTACAAGAGATGAAGCTATTTCAGCATGTTGGATATTCATCTATGTCATAAAAAACGTGATGCAGAAGAGTAGAGGAATAAGGAGATTAGAGGAATAAAATCCTCGAGTAGGTAGTTGTTATAATGGCATAATTTACAAACAAAAGAATTAAAATGTGTATTATCACACCAATCAGAAAAGATTATTTAGCAGAAATAACAGCAAATTAATAATTTGGGATCCCTACATAAATGATTAGCACAAATTGAACCTTCCTTAACACATTTAAAGAGAATAAATTAGGCTAAAATCTTTCAGAATTGTGAATTGAAACACTTCTGTGACGTTTAAAAGAATAAATAATTGGGTCTCAGATTACTAGTTAATTTTATTTAATGGTTATTATTTTTCAGCCAGCTGTGTGTTAGCTTTATTTGAACAATTCAGTTTTGTTTTTATACTAGAGATATATCATTCTGTAAATAAAAATTGATCTAGATAATATGCCTCTATTAACATTTTGAAGCAGCTGATATCACATCTACCTTGTGCAGGAAGGTAATTTAGGGAAAAGAGAATTAAGATGTTAATATTATTCAACAATATGAAGTGGGATCTCCTTAAATAAATTTTTAAAGAAAATGTATGTGCTGCTTCAAAATGTTGCAATGGCTAATACACCTCTGGAGAGCTAAATAGTTGCTATACCTACTTTTTTTAAAATTGCAGTTTATCATACTTATTATGGGTTATAGTCAACATGGATACAGAAAACAAGGGCATAATAAGTGAGAATAGTTGATTGGGGGTGTGAGGATTTAGAGAGGATGGATTTAAATGATATATTGGAAAAATGTATTTGGAGATAAATTGGGCACTCATACTAAAGTTATTTATTTTTCTTTCTCCCTATTCATCTTCCAAGTAGTGTTCCACACTATATCATTTTTAACAGTAGATCCTACCCAATTCATCCAGGAAGAGACACCATGCGGGAAGGACAGAATGGGTGTGGAGGGCAGAACGTGGCATTTGAAGCCTTAAGGATTTTGAGATCACATCACCTGCCTGGAAATCATGTCTAGGTAACTCAATTTAGGAAAACAAAAAACTTTAGTAAATATATGTCAGAGTTCCATTCATTACCTTACTCGTGAGAATAACAGCTTTCGATCCTCATTCCACGACTATTTGCATGCGGTTCTCCTAAGCCTGAACGTAAAAACGTACGTAGCCATAACAAATTGTAACGGATTTGAGAGACAGGTAAGAGATGAAAGAACAGTAAGGGACAGCTAAGGTCCTGAAGGAAAGGAATTATAAACCAGAAGAAAAGTAAATGAACATTAAAGTCTTAAGTTTTCTACAATGAGGCAAGAATTGTACCCAAATTGAGTCTCAAACATGCCCTTAAATTATCTCAACCATTGCCATGACTGAAATATATAAACTCAATTATCATGTGACTATTAAATTATGTATACTATACTAAATATGTCAGATTTACTTAGAAAACCAAATGTTATCAGTGTCAAAATAGAATAATTTTCTTCCTCATAGGCAATACCTATCCTTATCAATCGACCAATTAATGTATCATCTTTCATATTCATCTATTATCTTTCCTACTAGTTTCTATATACATAAGAATGTTGATATCTAGAGGCCTGTTTTAATTCTCAAATTAATACCACCTGTTAGAGTCATTAATCTAATCACCGCTTCATATCCCAGCTGATTATAAATGCCGTTGAACAAAACTTGACCAAGCACTGATCCATACTTGTCTTATTAGATGTTTCTTAAAGTGAAGTGAACTGCCATTCATCATTAAATTTGCTTATGGAGCATCCTTTTGATTTCATTTCATGCTACAGTACTCCGTTCCACACCGATCTCTGGCCTAGATTTTCAGCTGGTTTGAGCACAAGCCTGGCGGAGACAGAACTGATCTTAATTCAGATAACTTCTCAGGGAGCAAATGTCCTTCATAGTCAAAGGTTGCCTGTCTCTCTCCAGTCGACAGAAACACACTCCTATGTGGACACGTGAGCTTCTGGGGAAGGGTTTTTAAAAGTCAGTTCCAAGTAATCATAATACTCTAAAAGGGAAACGTATTTAATATATTTTTCTCATAGGGCTTCTTTGTCTGTTAAATTAAAATCCTAGATGTAGCAACTCATATAGCATCAGCAGTATTGTGCCATTTCTTGAGTATATGACTTTAAAAGATGCACTTAACTTGGACTTTACAAAGGAATTTTTTCATTTTGTAAAATAGAGGTAATGTAGCACCTACTGCAGAGAATTGTTATGAGGGTCAAATGAATTAGAATACTGAGCCCTGACAATGGTGACTAGCACATAGCATTATATAAACGTCTGCTGTTGTTATTACAATAATGATAATTATTATTTTATGACCATCAAGAAACAGGATGTGGCCTTAATCAT
Organism: Micronycteris hirsuta; assembly: GCA_004026765.1. Taxonomy (NCBI): domain Eukaryota; kingdom Metazoa; phylum Chordata; class Mammalia; order Chiroptera; family Phyllostomidae; genus Micronycteris; species Micronycteris hirsuta. Next base: position 86,287 of record PVJI01006145.1, read on the forward strand.
GTTTAAATATCAAAATCATATCATTCGTAAGAATTGATATGATGTTTTTTTCTTCTAATTGCCTGGACTTATAATTTCAACATTTGAAAAATGTGTTATTTAAAATGGATAGTACGGTTTTAACATAGTTCACCTTAAAAACCGTATTTAAATATAATGTTTTAAGGCAAATGTAATTATGTTACACTTTCAGTTTTTACAATATTATTTAGCTGTTTTTATTCTCAGTAGACAGTCTTTATCCTTGATTACCAAAGGCCCCCTGTAGCTTCTTTTTCCTCCAAGTCACTAGGAGTCACACTTGTGACATTTATTTTCTATTCAAGTGTCAGATTTCACTGATTGAAATCATTTGTGTTTATGTCAAAATTACTAGGCAGGTTTTGTTTTTCTCATTTTTTTTGTATGTGGTTTCCAAAAAAATGCCTGTGTGGGGACAGAAGGAAGGCAGAGTTCAATAAGCATGCTTGTCAAGAATGAGTATAAGAGTAAGGAAGAGGAGAAGTTGGATAATAGGAAGAAAATTTAAAGTATTACATTGCTTTTGGTATGTTATGTGCTTCAAAGGTCTTCACACATTTATCCCTCACCACAAGTGTCAAAGTTAGCAACTATTAAGTCCACTTTATGCATGAGGAAACTGAGGCATAGAGAATTGAAATAAATTCCCCTGAATCGCACAGCTATCACATGTTCGAGCTAGGGTTCAAACTCAGATCAAGAATGTGTGTTCTTAACCACTAGAAGGGCACTTTCTCTGCACGCAGAATCTTCTCAGTACCTTTGTGGTTATATTTATGTTCCCCCTGAAAGAGGTCCGCAAGACTCTTTCCCCTGGTAGGTACTGTGATCAGAACACATAAATGCTAGTTGCTATAACAGATAAATCTAAATGCACACACAAACACACCCAGTGACAACTCAGTAGCTATATTTGTTGCTCCAGCCCCTCTCCGATGTGGAGTTCCTAGTGGCCTGTGCCTATCCCACTAGTAAATCCAACGGCTAGGCTTCTTCCGTAATGTGATGGGGCCAATTTTTATTTGTGACGGTCACAGTCTCTCTGGGATTTGTCTACATGCCAGGTGTTCAGAAACAAAGGACAAAATCACAAAGTATGGTAAGAGCAAGCAGTGGGAAGTGCTGTTTACAGTTTTGTAAGAAGAGTATTCTCCATCCCTATACTGCGCCTCATACACCTCTCTATGTGCCCGACCCCCTCATCTTTGAGAATTCGGAATGCCGTAAGTGATGACGTGCTCCTTGTTTCACTGATGCATTTCCACTCATGCATTTCCATCTCGCTCCGATATCTGTCCCCAATTCCATTCTTATTGCTCCTTATCATAACTTATGGAGCCGGTACCTATTCTCATTGGGTTGTAAATTTTAACTGTCTACAGTGTATATGTATTATTTTAAGTATCTAGAAGAAAGGAACAGAGCTATAGTTTGTGATCCAAGCTTTTAGTAGTGTGATTAAATCATACAGAATTAGTGCATTATGAAAAACTTCGGGATGATGTTGATTTTGAAGTTGGTGCAAAATTTAATCAAGATTAAGTAGTAAACTCAGTTTCTCAAACAAGGACTTTCTCTATGTTTAAATACTCAAATTGTTACTGCTATTGTGTTATTTTTTATAACTCTGAACCAATCATTCATATTCATATAACTTCTCTCTTGTTTCCCATTCTGACATAGATTTGTATTAACTTTCTACTCCCGTATAACAAAGTACTCCCAAACTTAGCAGTTTGAAACAACAAACATTCATTTTCGCCCGGCTTCTGTGGGTTAGCAGGTACCTCCTGCCCAAGATCTCTCATCAGACTGTAATCAAGGTGTCGTCCAGGGATAAAGTCCTCTGCTGGCTCAAGTGGGGAAAGATTCCAAGTTCACTCTCGTACCTGTTGGCAGGGCTCATGGTCTCCATGGCTTTGACTCCACACACCAGTCCTTCACCAGGTGACGAGCTTTCTCCCCTGGGTGTGAGAGTTTCAAGAGGGAGGAATAAGGAAGGGCGGTGCCCACAATGAAAGCTTCAACCCTTCTGTAACCTGATCTTACATTGACATCCTGCCACTTCCCCGGTATGGTACTTGTTAAGAGTCGGTGAGAACTACCCACACGCAAGGCGAGGAATCTCAGGAGGCAGAGATCCCTGAGTGCTTCCCACCGTAGGGTAGGTAGCATCCTTTAAAACATTCATTACACAGTTTAATACTATATGCCATGATTGCTAGGGGGGAAGTATGCTATTTTGAGCAATAAATGGAATTGTTTGATATGATTCAATCCGAATTCTCCAAGTTAATCATATACAGTTTGCACAGCTCTAAATATGAATATGTCCTCCCAGTACATTCGGCAAAACGTTTTCTTTGAAGTAAATTGCAAACGCTTTGTGATGTCCCATGGCGTCAATTTACCGTTTTTTTATTCCCACTGGTATTTTGTGGCATACGTTTTTTTTTTTCCTCTTTTATCCCCAATTTTTCACTTCATTATTTGAAAATTCCAAAGCAACCTTGTTTTGATCTTTCTTTCTAGACTGAAAGTGTTCTCGTGTCTTCAGGATATTTATGCTAATGCATATTTAGTGTGTACAAGATTATTGTATTTTCAGGGGCCTCCATGGAATGTGTGAACTTGTCATTTAGGAGAATTTGTTTAGGGAAATAGAGGAATGAATTACAAAATAGCAATAATATTATGGTTCTTAGTGACCACTCAGGAATGCATACATCTTAATATTAGTGAAAACTCAAAAGATAGTATAATGTCTTTCTTGAACATTATATTATACTACCTGTAATGTATATTAGGTCTTTTTTCTCTCAAACTGTGGAATAATTTTCTTGTGAAGTAAATTTTCATGAGTTTATCATAACCCTTCCCATATTTCTTAATTTATTTTAATTAACAATAAATTGATTGAGT